>JARKHS020014386.1:0-20690 GCA_030143305.2 Amblyomma americanum
GCGTGGCTTCCGCTACTTCTTCAGAGGAGGCGGGGGACGAGGTTGCCCAGTTAGAGAGCGCGCGGGCGGCTGCATCTGCTGCCTCGTTTCCTCCTAGCCCCGAGTGGGCCGGAGCCCAGACTATGAAGCGGTGGGATGGATCTCCTACGTACGAGCTGTTTTGCAGTAGCCGGTAGGCCAGGTACGGGACCCAGCCCTGTTGGACGTTCCGACACGCCCCTCGCGAGTCGGTTATGATTGTCTTGGAATCGGAGTGTGTTGCCGCTAATGCGATGGCGACTTCCTCTGCTTGAGTGACGCTTCGGGCTTTGAAGGTAAGCCCGTTCACCGTTTTGGACTCGTGGATCACTGTCGCCGTGTACCACCCGCCTTGGTGCGGGCCGGATGCGTCCACGTAGTATACCCCGGGTTACCTTCCGTAGTGGTGAGCTAAGGCCTCTGCCCTGGCCCTGCGTCTACCCTCGTGGTCGCCCCTGGACATCTTAATTGGGAGTGGTCTTACGTGCAGGGCATAACGCCACTTCTGAGAGAGTCTTACTCCCTCCTCGGTTAGAGTCGTGTGTTCTATGTGCAGGCGGGCTAAAAGGCGGCGTCCTGACGGCGTCTGCGATAATCGCGTGTATTGACCTGTGAGGTGGGCTTCTCTAAGTTCATCGAAGGAGTTCGTCATACCCAGACCTTGGAGTCTCAGGTTAGACGTGGTTATCGGGAGGTCGAGGGCCTTCTTCGCCATTTTGCGTATTATCACCTCGATGATGTTCTGGTCGTGTTTGTTGAGGCGGAGATAGGGGGTCGAGTACAGTATTCTACTTGTTACAAAGGCATTGGCCAGCCGCAAGGCGTCTTTGCTTCGCAATCCCCCTTTCTTGTTCGAGACTCTGCGGACCATTCGGCCCACATGATCTCCCACCTTCTTTAGTTTGTCGAGCGTGGTCGTCGCCAGCCGACGCTGGTGGATGAAAAGACCTAGGACTCTAATTTCTTTTCTTTTGGGTATCGGTTCCGATCCAAGTCTCAATTCTATCTTGTTTGTGCATTTTTTGTTGGGGCGAATGTGCACGAATTCGGATTTTTGAGGGGAGCAATGAAGGCCACATCTTTTCGCGTACTCGTTCACCGCGGTGGCCGCCTCCTGCAGGCTGGCCTCCATTTCACCGAGAGAGCCCTGCGTGGCCCAAATGGAGATGTCGTCCGCGTACAGCGCGTGCTGCACACCCGGGACTTTCTCCAGATGTACCGGCAGGTTCTTCATTGCCAAGTTGAAAAGCAAGGGGGATAGCACCGCTCCCTGTGGCGTCCCTCTTGTGCCTAATAGAAAGGGGCCGTGTTCCGCGTTCTGGATCCTCACGTAGGCCTGTCTGTCCGTGAGGAAGCGTTTTATGTACTCGAAAGCGTTCCTGCCGCATCCCGTCTCTGATAGGTGTGTGAGGATCGCCTCGTGTGTCACATTATCGAAGGCTCACTTCAGATCTAAGGCCAGCACTATCGTATCCCCGTTCGGATGTTCGATCGGGTTTAGTACCTCCCTGCTGAGCTGCAGCAGGATGTCCTGAGCCGATTTATTTGGCCTGAAGCCGTACATCGAGTCGGCGAAGACTCGCTTGTTTTCAAGGTACTCAGATAGTCTATCTTTGACCATAGCTTCCATCAGTTTGCCTACGCACGAGGTGAGAGAAATAGGTCTTAGGTTATCCGTATCTATGGCCTTGCCCGCCTTGGGGATGAAAGTTATCAGCGCCGTCTTCCACTCCGCGGGAAGTGGAGCTTCGCCCATCCAAACCGAATTAAAGTGTTTTAGGAGGGATTCGTATGCGCGGTCCGGCAGATTGGCTAGGAGTTTTACCGAGATCCCGTCCCTTCCTGGCGCGGTCCCGCGTTTCATCCTCGCTAGAGCGGCCTTGAGTTCGTATATTTTGAAAGGTTAGTCCAGCTCAGCATTTTGGGCTCCACTGTATCTGTAAGCTTCTCCCCTTGGATCTTGGGTCGTGCTCAGGTACTGGTCCCGAAGCTTCAGTGCGAGCTGGGCCGTATTTCCTTGAAATGCACGTACCGCTCTCTGCAGGTGCTTCTGCGTCTCGGTGCGCGTCTGGCTGGGATCTATGAGCGCCCGGAAGAGGCGCCACGTGTTTTTGCTAGACATCTCCCTAGCGGCCGCGTTGCACCTATCTACCCAGTTCGCGTCCGCGAGTTGCGCCGCGTACTCCGCCGCTTCTTTAGTGATTGCCGCGATCCGAGCTCTTAGCTTTCGGTTATGCTTCTGTCTACGCCATCTTTTGACCATGCTGCGTCTGGCTGCCCAGAGGTGGAGGAGGTGGGTGTCCACGTCCGTCACCGCCTCTGAGAGCTTTACCTGCGTCTCCGTCGAACGCAGGTTGATCAGCAGCTGTTTTGTCCAGGCTTGATAACCCTGCTCCTGGATGGAGCTTACCTCGTATTCCTTTCTAAATTTCGTCCAGTCCGGCAGCATAGTGTGCCCCGCATGCCTGGTAAGGGGTTTCGTACGGATCGTTATGGTGATCAGGCAGTGGTCACTACCGAGAGTTTCCTCCGTATTCGTCCACTCCACTCGCCTCGCGTTTTTCGTGAAGGTTAAGTCGGGACACGTGTCCCTCTGCACCGAGTTCCCTATCCGCGTGGGGCACGCCGGGTCAGTGTGTAGGGTTAGACCTAACGCGGACGCCGCCTCCGCTAGCTTCCGTCCTCGTATGTCTTCTCGATGATAGCCCCATGAGGGACTCTGCGCGTTGAAATCTCCCATTACTAGTAGCGGGTCTCGTCCTGCTTCTCTGATAGCTCTTCTCAGGAGTGTGGAGAAGGTTACGTTTTTTGCTTTAGGTGGGCAGTATACGTTCAGGATGTGTAGCGGCGAATCCTCCTTTTTCAGTGGCAGAAGAGTCACCATCACGTGCGAAAAGCTGGTTTGTAATTCCAGATCTACCAAATTTGCAGTGAAATTTTTGTGCACAAAGATGCACGTTAGGGGGTCGAGTTGGAACGTTTTGTAGTTTGTGAGGCTCACGTTCCCGCCAGGTTCCTGTACGGCCACTACTGCCGGAGTATGCTCGTACGTAGACAGGTGCATCCTAAGATCCGCTCTCTTAGTCCTCGATTTCAAGCCTCGACTATTCCACTGCGTTAATGTTATGGGACTCTTTAGTTTGTCTCGCCATTTTTTATCTGGAGATTGTTGTTATTCTGGAGGGGAAATTGCTCCTGGTGGTCTTCCTCCTCGTCCTCGCTCAGCACCCTACGCATCCTGTAGGCTCGGGGATTCTGGAGTCTCCTCGTGTTAGCGTATTTGCGAACCGTCATCGCTTTCGCTATCTGTTGTGAGACTATGGTGGGAATGGATTCCTGGACCCTTCTCATCATAGCTTCTAGTTTATTTTCAAGACTAGGTTCTGTGTCGCTTTCCATCGCCTCCTCTTGCTGAGGTGGCTGGGGTTTAGCTAGCGCACTTTCTAGTTTGCTCGTTAGCACCGCGATCTGCGCTTTTAGGGCTGCTATCTGGTTTCGTAACTCGGTTTCTACTGGGTTGGGTGTGGGTGGAGAGGAAGGTTTGGGAGGAGGAGGAGGAGGAGGAGAGGCGGTCCCACTCACCTGCCGCGTCCCCTTCTGGACTATGCTGGCCCAGGTCCTCTTTTGCTTGGGTTGATCAGAAGTTGACTCCCTGCTAGGTGGAGGGGGCGGGAGATTCCCGCTTCCTCCCTTCTTGTTTTTTTTCTTCTTTTTCCTCTTATTTTTTCTTCTGATTGCTGGGTTGTTGCTGCGCGTTCGTGCGGAATTTCGCCGTGCAGTCTCTGGAGTTCGTGGCGTGTTCGCCGCCACACACCACGCATTTTGGTTTGCACACGTGAGGGAACCGCACCCCCTCCACAAACGGGGCTAGCGTTCCGCAAAGTCCGCAGTTTTCTTGTCTCGGTGTCGGGCAGGTATCTGGCCTATGTCCCACCGTGCCGCACAAGTTACACGCTGGTATGGTGCGGCGGTACGTTGCTACCGGTATGACTTGCGCGTTGTACAGTACAGCTCTGGGCTTGTACTTGCCTTCGAAGGTGATTCTGGCTTTGTTCGAAGTTCCGAACTTTCGGATCTCCAGGATGGTGCTTTCTCCGTGAAAGCTTTTCACCTTCCCTTGCAGGGACTCGGTGGTTTCCAGATTGGCCACTGTGATGATTCCGTGAACCACGTTGTCTTCGCTCTGTTTTACGTGCCCGTGCAAATGGAGGTCTACTCCTTCTTGGATTTTTATCGCAAAGTCCCCGACCAGTTTGTCTGCCGCGTGGATGCTCGACGTGCCCACGATGATCAGGTTTTGGTCCGGGGATATTGTGAAGTAAAAGTTGTCCGCTTCGGCCTCCCCGACTCGTTGTCGTAGGGCTAGGCCTAGCTCACCGTGTTGTAAGTACTTCAACCTTGTCGCCGTCAATGGTTTGATGATTAGCACCACATCGTCTGGTCTAAATCTGCAGAGAAACTTGGGTTTCCATGCAGCTTTGACTTGCCTTGGGCCTCCGGCTGCGCGCTCATCGGATGCCTTGTCGGGTTGCGCATGGTGGCCTCCGTGGGCTGACGTGGCCTTCCCTTGCGCGCAGGCTTGGAGTTTCTGGGCTCTTTTTTCAAAAGCCAGGATCACATTAGCGTTGCAGGCTTGGTCCCGACTGGTCTGTGGCACAGTTGACCATGCCATGCCTTCCGGGTCCTAGCCGCGTTGCTGGTTTGCGCTTGCCATGTTGGCCTGGAGCGGCCTCCCCGCCGCCGAACGCCGGCGTTCAGCCTTGAAGCTGCGTCGCGGCGCTATGGTAGTTGGGAGGAAAAAACGCTAAAAAAAGGTCAACAAATCGGCCCACCGGGTTGGGAGTGGTCTCCCTGCGTGCCGGCTGACTTGCTGGTCCTGTTAAGTCCAAAAGTGTCGGGATCCAACGCGTTGGTCCGCCGCCACGGTCGAAAATCGCCGGAGCCGATGTCCCATGCGTCCGCTCGCTACGCGCGCTGGTAGCGCCCCCCTGGTACGGGGAGAAGAACCGAGAAGCGGAGGTTGCCGCGGGTCAGGAACACCTCGCCTGGACGAGAGCAACGCCGGCTACTGCACCAGTTATCTCGAGTTCTACGGCGCCTCACCGTGCACTTCTTGGCTTTCCTGAGCCTGTTCCGCATGACGTGTATTAACACAAAAATGAAAAAGATGAGTATTATATATGATACCTGTTTTAGTATCTGCAGCGGGTCCTAGCACCTAAGATATCTTTATTTTTAGATAATGGCGGGCAGCTTGAGTGGAAGCACTCTCACAAGGGTCGTCCCGATATTGCACTGCCTCCGGGATCTGCCAGGGGCATATTAGTGGGGCGAGTCTTTTCCTTCACACTTTACTCTCCTATCCTTTACCCCCACCTACTTTCTTCACTGGGAAGCGAGCGTGGCTCGGCCTGAGCCAGTAGGCAGGTCCTTGCACTTTCCTTTTCCTTCTTCCTCTCAGCAACATCAGTCAGTCAGTCAGATGAGTATTCAGTGAGGTGGAAAGATTTGATTGTTGGAGAACAGAAGACGAAGGCGACGATTACTACGACAAGGATGACGTGTACCAACACCAAGGTTATAAAAGCGCAAGGGAGAGCATGGCACGGCGGTGAAGAACCGAGAAGCGGAGGATGCCGCGGGTCAGGGACACCTCGGCTGGACGAGAGCAATGCCGGCTACTGCACTAGTGAGCTCAAGATGTACGCCGCCTCACCGTAGACTTTCTGGCGTTCCTGAGCCTGTTCCGCATGACAGGTATTAACACAAGTATAAAAAAGATTAGTATTATATATGATACCTGTTTTAATATCTGCACCGGGTCCTTGGACCTAGGATATTGACTTGATTTTTAAATAATGGCGGATTGCTTGGCTTCAAGCACTCTCGCAAGGGTCGGCCCGGAATTCCACTGCCTCCAGGATCGGCCCGGGGCATATTAGCGCGGCGAGTCTTTTCCTTCACACTTTACTCTCCTATCCTTTAAACACTCCTATTTTCTTCACAGGGAAACGAGCGTGCCTCGACTTGAGCCAGTAGGCAGGCCCATGCACTTTCCTTTTCCTTCTTCTTCTCAGCAACATCAGTCAGTCAGTCAGATAACTATTCAGTTAGGTGATAAAAGATGATTGGTGGAGAAGAGAAGACGAAGGCGACGATGACTACGACAAGGATGACGTGTAACAACACCAAGGTTATAAAAGCGCGAGGGATAGCTTGGCACGGGGGTGAAGAATCCAGAAGCGGAATTTGCCGCGGTTCAGGAACAGCTCGGCTGAAATTGAGCAACGCCGGCTACTGCACTTGTTGTCTCGAGTTCTACGGCGCCTCACTGTGGACTTGCTGGCGTTCCTGAGCCTGTTCCTAAGATATTAACCTAAGATATTAATTTTATTTTTAGATAATGGCGGACAGCTTGGATGGAAGCACTCGCAAGGGTCGGCCCGGAATTTCACTGCCTCCAGGATCGGCCCGGGGCATATTAGCGCGGTTCATCTTTTCCTTCACACTTACTCTCCTATCCTTTACCCCCTCCTAATTTCTCCACGGGGAAGCGAGCGTGGCTCGGCTTGAGCCAGTACCCATGCACTTTCCTTCTCCTTCTTCCTCTCAGCAACATCAGTCAGTCAGTCAGATAACTATTCAGTTAGGTGATAAAAGATGATTGGGGGAGAAGAGAAGAAGAGGACGACGATGACTACGACAAGGATGACGTGTAACAACACCAAGGTTATAAAAGCGCGAGGGATGCCTTGGCACGGGGAGAAGAACCGAGAATCCGAGGTTGCCGCAGGTCAGGAACACCTCGCCTGGACGAGAGCAACGCCGGCAACTGCACCAGTTATCTCGAGTTCTACGGCGCCTCACCGTGCACTTCTTGGCTTTCCTGAGCCTGCTCCGCATGACGTGTATTAACACAAAAATGAAAAAGATGAGTATTATATATGATACCTGTTTTAGTATCTGAAGCGGGAACTTGGACCTAAGATATTTTTATTTTTAGATAATGGCGGACAGCTTGAGTGGAAGCACTCTCACAAGGGTCGTCCCGATATTGCACTGCCTCCTGGATCTGCCAGGGGCATATTAGCGCGGCGAGTCTTTTCTTTCACTCTTTACTCTCCTATACTTTACCCCCTCCTACTCTCTTTATGGGGAAGCGAGCGTCGCTCGACTTGAGCCAGTAGGCAGGCCAATGTAATTTCCTTTTCCTTGTCCCTCTCAGCAACATGAGCCAGTCAGTCAAATGAGTAGTCAGTGATGTGATAAAAGATGATTGATGGAGAAGAGAAGAAGAAGACGACGATGACTACTACAAGGATGACGTGTAACAACACCATGGTTATAAAAGCGCGAACGATAGCTTTGCACGGCGGTGAAGAACCGAGAAGTGGAGGTTGCCGCGGGTCAGCAACACCTCGGCTGGACGAGAGCAACGCCGGCCACTGCACCGGCGATCTCGAGTTCTACGACGCCTCACAGTGGACGTCCTGGCGTTCCTGAGCCTGTTCCACATGACGTGTATTAACAAGCAATAAAAAAGATGAGTATTATATATGATACCTGTTTTAGAATCTACAGCGGGCCCTTGGACCTAAGATATCAATTTTATTTTAGATAACAGCGGATTGCTTGGCTGGATGCACTCTTGCAAGGCTAGGCCCGGAATTCCACTGCCTCCAGGATCGCCCCGGGGCATATTAGCGCGGCGCGTCTTTTCCTTCACACTTTACTCACCTAACCTTTACACACTCCTCCTTACTTCACTGGGAAGCGAGCGTGGCTCGGCCTGAGTCAGTAGGCAGGCCCTTGCAGTTTCCTTTTCCTTCTTCCTCTCAGCAACATCAGTCAGTCAGATGACTATTCAGTGAGGCGGTAAGAGATGATTGGTGGAGAACAGAAGACGAAGGCGACGATTACTACGACAAGGATGACGTGTACCAACACCAAGGTTATAAAAGCACAATGGAGAGCTTGGCACGGCGGTGAAGAACCGAGAAGCGGAGGATGCCGCGGGTCAGGAACACCTCGGCTGGACGAGAGCAATGCCGGCTACCGCACCGGTGATCTCGACTTTTACAGCGCCTCAACGTGGACTTCCTGGCGTTCCTGAGCTTGTTCCGCATGACGAGTATTAACACAAGAATAAAAAGATGAGTATTATATATGATACCTGTTTTAATATCTGCAGCCGGTCCTTGGACGTATGATATAAATTTTATTTTTAGATAATGGCGGACAGCTTGGGTGGAAGCACTCTCGCAAGGGTCGCCCCGATATTAAACTGCCTCCGGGATCGGCCCGGGGCATATTAGCGCGGTTCATCTTTTCTTTCACTTTTTACTCTCCTATCCTTTACACACTGCTACTTTCTTCACGGGGAAGCGAGCGTGGCTCGGCCTGAGCCAGTAGGCAGGCCTATGCACTTTCCTTTTCCTTCTTGCTCTCAGCAACATCAGTCAGTCAGTCAGATGAGTATTCAGTCAGGTGATAAAAGATGATTGGTGGAGAAGAGAAGACGAAGGCGACAATGACAACGACAAGGATGACGTGTAACAGCACCATGGTTATAAAATCGCGAGGGATAGCTCGGCACGGGGGTGAGGAACCGAGAAGCGGAGGTTGCCGCGGGTCAGGAACACCTCGGCTGGACGAGAGCAACGCCGGCGACTGCACCGGTGATCTCGAGTTCTACGGCGCCTCACCTGGCGTTCGTGAGCCTGTTCCAGAAAGTCGTTGGCTGGCGCAACCTCCTGCTACCACCAGGGGTGCCTCCAGCTCTGTTTCCACCCATCCGGGTGGTGCCCACAACGCCAACATTACGAGCATCGCCTCCACGGGCGCTTGGACTGGGAGCTCGTACGACACCGCCAGCGACGCTAGCCAGAGCACTTCGAACTACACCTCGATGCCGGCTGCCTGGATGCCACTGACTGGACCCAGGCAACGCTTCATCAGCACCGAACCGTGAGCACGAACGACAAACGCTATTAGACTGGGTGTTCCCGGGTTGTGCGTATTGGTAGTCTGTGTTCTCTGTTACTTTTGTTAGTTTTGTGTGCGTTTTTCGTCACGCAGGGTGTACTAAATGTGCGTCGTTGTGGGTACGCCTGTCGCCTAGGCCATTCTGTCGGCCCGAGTGTTTTCCTATCGGCTGCTTTACTTAACCTCAGTAAATTCCCTTCACAGTCCCTTTAAGAGACGGCATGACAGTTCAGCAAAGAGAGCTTTATAGACAACCCGCTACCTTGTGGTGCAATACACCGGTAGCAACAGTACCGTTGTGGGCCACGACTTAGTCCGCGGTGCCGCCCTTAATGGCATTACATAAACTCTGCTTCTCGTGGATGGCAGTAGAGCTGAAGTCCCTGAAGCGGAGGTGATGATTTCGTCGCCCTATTTATCGGGCAAGCATCACTGCACACCCGACGGCTCTAGTGCACGCCGGCATAGTAGGTATATTCCAAGCAGCAAAGGTAATACGGCCAATATTGGAAATGGACGGTTTCACTCTGGTCCTTTCTGGACCGGCCTTTGCCAATACACTGAAGATATTGGGCCGATTAGCTCTGCTGCTGTGAGAATGTGGTGGCCTAGACCAATTTCTCGGCGGCTGAATGGTGCCGTCGAGGCATGTGACTGACCCGGCTGGAACTAGAGTGCTTTGTGACATGAAAGGTTTCGACAAAACACAGGGGCACTGCTGTCAAATCACTGGAGGTGTCTTGATCCCCATTTCAAAGCATACAAGAGAGGGCAGAGCTGTGGATGGCCGCCGGAGCAAAGTAGGCGAAACATACGCAGGCAAGGGGAACACCGCCTATACCAATTGTACTTCAAACATGGCGTTTTATTACGAACGTTTCACCTATATCCCGGAAAGACTGTACAACAGGCTCCGGTGCCGAAAGCCTCTGTCCAAAAGGTTTAACGCTAGCACTTGAGCATGTATTCTCTGGCCCCCAGGACATCCGCAAGACCACAGAAAGTTCTCAGCGAATTCTAATGGCCATGAGTGCAGTCCGATATCAAGTGATTCGTCACATTTTTCGATTTGTGTCTGGGGACATTTCGTAACGAGCAGGCGGCGAGAGTCCCATTGGGTCACACACCAGTTACTGACATACCGTCTGAGGGAGAGTGCGTACATCTCGCGCCTCTACATTCTGGTTCGTCGAAGAGAAACACGTAAATGCTCACTTTGGACGATTTTGCCGCAAGATATCCATCCCGTTGCTGCACCTTTACCCGGTATCGACTAGCCCACCGTTGCGGAATAGCTCCTTTAAATATTTTCTTGAATTGGCTTTCCGAGGGACGCCTTGTGTGGCCGTGCTTCATGCTTTACCGTCAGCATTAATGAGAGGTGTGGATAAAATGTTGGCGCTCAAGCGAGTTTCGTTTACTCCCTACAATTCCATGTGAAATGGCCCGGTGGATAGATTCAACGAGAGTTGAAGAGCATGCTCCGAGAACTTTGTTGGATATGGCGAAAAACCTGAGGCCGATATCTAGGACCTCTCGTCATCGCATACCGAGAGGCCGGCTTGGGGTTCTTTCCATTCTGATTTACGGTTGTCAGGTGCGAGGGCTTTTGACAGTTCTCAAAGAACTCATAACCACAGGTGAGCTCAGTGAATCCCCAGAACTACGTACGGATATGTGCTTGACTTCAGGCCACGTTTGGAGGACGCACTTCGGCTGGTGCATGAAAACCTGACGATGGCCCGAAGACGCGAAAGCTGTTATGACAGACCCACCTGTCGCAGGCAATTGCGGGCCGTCGGGTATTGCACATTGCATAACTAGTTGCTTGTGCATTTGAAAGAATCCTATGCCATGCCCTGCAAGGAGAATGATATCGAGTACTGGCTGCATTTAGGTCAAGGAAAGCAGTTGCTCAATGTCAATATGCTAAACAAATATGAAATAGTCAGAGCCAGTGGCGCCTCTCCAGACTTCGTCTTTTGACCTCGTGGATGACGTTGAGTCAGAGCAACCCATACCATCTCTTGCCGCAAAGCCTGGTCTCAGCATTGCTGCCATCAAGAGGTCCGATGCCTTGGACAGTTCCCAGACGGCACAACTTGACCCACTACTAGCGTCATACGGAGATATTTGTCTAAAGTACCTGGCCGTACAAATCTACTTTAATGCCGCCTGCAATTGACCACCAAGGACTCGACCAATATCCCGTAATACCCATGGCCGTTTGCGATGAGAGAAGTGAACTCTTAGTCATTTCCTCGTATAAACGTCCCGATCATACGTGGTACTCTTCTACGTGCCGCATAATTAACTGTTTGTAAGCAGTCTTCAAGGAAAGGCCGTGCGTAACAAATTGCTTACGGCACGACAAAAATTCAAAGACCGCGTGTAGAACGTGATGAGTATGTGCACGCTATTATTAGGCGACCAAAAGCTGATATCCCGCTTATAACCGTGCGGTGACTATGCGGCGTGCTTTTGTGCACGGCACCCTTGAATTGGCGGCAACATTGAAATCCTGTTAAATCAAAAGCCGTGATTTGCGCCAAACTGTATTGCATTTAAACAACAATTTGTAATAGACAGTTTTTCTGTTTGCAAGCCTTAATTATAAAAACAAAAACTAACGGTAAAGTACGAGTGGCCCTGCTTGAGGGAATAAGGTATTAAAAAGTTGCTTGCAAAATATTTGAGTGCTTTTATTTTGGAGATGAGCATTTAAACGTTTCTTACTTGCTCGCTGCAACCGCTACGACGGTGACATGCATTAACGCTGTTCCATTTCTTTGAAGGATATAGAATTCGATTTCTTGAGTGCAGCTCGATGATTACCCGAGATTGAAGAAAAATGGCATTTCTCGGTTTGTTAGCAAATGCAATGCGTTGTGCTTTTCTTTATGGCATAAAAACAACTACGCACATACTAATCGTCAGGACTGCGTCTCCTTCGGATATTACGTCAACCGCGTACGAGGCGGCCCACGCGTTAGCCAGAGATCTCTACTTCTGGGTAGCTGCAGAGCCGCCCAGTTGCCAGGGGATGGACGAACGTATGCACACATACGCGAAAATTGTCGATAACTACAGGTTAGAAAGACGTCTGCTGCCACCCCCGGATCCAAGCTTACACAACAAAGACGCCGGTGCTTGGCGACGATTACTGGGCCGAAAATTTTCCAAACCCGTATTGACGTTTCTCGTCCGTTTAGACGATAGAAATGACGATAAATCCAAGACCTGCGGTGCTACGGGCGACCTTCTATCACATATATTTGGAATGCCGCGGATCCCCGCGCGATGGAGAAAATATTGTGACGAAAACGAAGTTGACAGTAGCCCGAGACGGAGCACTCGCACTAGGCCAGCGTACATTAAACCATTTCATTGCAATAAGCCATCTCGTCTCATACTTCGGCTGCCCGTCACGTAGCATTTTTGTGAGGTGCGGAGTTCATCCCCATCCTGGTTCGGGAGCTTTGGCGCATGCGGGCGCAGTGGTCGTCGGCCGTGAGTTCTTGGTCTGCGTCGCCCGGCCATGCCCAAGCCTTTCAGACCCGAACCGATCTCGCCGTTCTTCCCCCGCCCCGTCCACCGCCGAGACGACTCGACACGATGAACTGAACTTGACGCAAGGACCCAACCCCACCGACCCGGGACGCTGCCCACACGTGACGACACCGTTCCCCTGCCCATGCCGTTCGGCGCGTCCTGGGGCCCCGGCCGTCGGCTCCTGGTGACCTACGGCCAGGAAGCTTAGCGGGCCAGGAGTCATTCAGTCATGTCCTTCATCGTTGCGGCCAGCACCTCACCACTTTCTGCTTCCTGTCCCGCGATCCTCTGAAGCCCATCACCACTTCGCGCGTCTCTCTGTCACCGATCGGGACGATCGCTCGGTGGCCCCGGTTAGTGTGACGAAGAAGACAAATTTGGCAGTGGCCCGAGACGGAGCGCTCGCGCTAGGCCAGAGGGCATTAAACCATCTCATTGCTATCAGTCATCTCGTCTTATTCTTCGGCTGGCCGTCACGTAACAATATTAAAAGTAGAGAAGCCTGGGAGGCCCTGCTGCGGAGCGAGTTCCCCGCCGACCAGCAACGACCTGTCGGCTTGGCGGCTGCAGCCGTTAATAACCTACGTATCTTCACCAGTCTCTAGTCGCGGAGGTCCCGGCCTCCGTGACATTGGCGTGCGTGCCAAAGGCGGGGAATAGAGGTCCTCCTTCACTGGTGGAAATATTTTATTCCTTCCATCCATCCTTCAGACATTATGCTACATTGTGCGAGCGCCCGCACGGAAATTATAAGAGCTGCAGCCAGAGTTTCCGCCCACGTTCCGCCGAATAAATGACGGCTCAGGTATTCTGTTATTTTTGTTGGGAGTGCCAGAAGAAGAAAAGAGAGCACGGGCCCGCCTACTGCCTCCTGCACAGCCGCACTCACTGCCACGTGCAGACAAAGGCGAGTTAAAGATGTGAGACCCTCGTCCGACGAAGCCAAGACGACGGGTTAAGCAACAAATACCTTTGAGGCGACGAGCCTTCGTCACAACCGGCAAAAGCCTCTAGAGAGCCCCGAACTGCCGGGAAGGCGCAGTACCTCCATCCAGGGAAGGCATACGACCGCTCCGTGTATACAACGAAAACGACTGTGCAGGCTGTCCCAGCCAGGATGAACGGTCCATTTGCAACAAGCAAGCCCTCAAAGGACGAAGACAATCTTGTTAAGCATTGTGTGAAGTACCAACCGGTATTTTTTTGGTTCGGTGTACTTAATTAGGCGATATTAATTCATGGTTATTTATATGATTACCTTAAACACTCCAGCCTGAATTGGAAAGTTATCGAGCGATGCGAGACTTCCGACTGAGGTGTTTGCAACTATCAGCGATTAGCGTAACGCTGCTTGTTTCGACAGAAAAGAATGGCCTGAGTGCCCATGTATATATTGTTATGGGAATAAACGCCCAGGGCTCGGCGTACGCTGACCAAGTGCTCTGCGCGGAATATGAGGCGCAGGGAGCGTGCGGAGGAGCGAGCGCGCGCAGACGAGGATAATGATTGGGGGCCCCCGGCAGTGTTCCGTCGGCTCTCCGACTTTGTGTGCTTTCCTGTGGGCGAGACCGTCGTCCCGTTGCATATTTTGGTGGTAGCGGTGGGATGGCCCTCACGCGCGCTCGGATATAGGCTGTGGAAGGGGCCGAGGACGGCGAGCAATCTCCGGCTGACGCGGCACACGGCGCGGTGGACGGCGCCGCTGATCTCAGGCGTTCCGACAGCCTGCCCGTTTCCCCGGCACGGAGGCGGCCGCCTTTGAGCGCCTCAATCAGCGACTGGACCGACTAGCAGCGAGGTTGGAGACGGTCGAGTGTGGGCCCCGGCATGCTGTACCGATCGACCCGAACCGTGGCGGACCGGAGCCTTCCGTCATCACCATGGAATCCATTGCACCCGCGCCCATCGGGCTGTCCTCGCAGTACGATCGTGTGGCGCACGGCGCGAGTGCGCCCCTTCCGGTCTGCTAGCTGGGGATGGCGGTGGAGCTGCCGACTTTCGACGGTACTGCTCCGTCGGAGGCTTACCAGGTACAGCTGGACACCATCGCGGCGGCGAAGGGAAGGGGTCACCATCACGAGGGCTGTGATCCTCGTCTCCAAGCTGCGGAGCCGAGCGACGGAGCTGCTTCTGAACATGCCCTGCGTGAAGCTGGGCAGGTCCGACGCTAACGCGGGCCTCCTAGCCAACCACTACAGGTCGGGCCAACTTACGCTCTAATACCAGGGCCTGCGTGCTCGCCGGCAAGAGCCCGGGGAAAGCAACCAGGTCTTCTCCGCGGCTGTCCAGCGGTTGGCGTCGCAGTCGCTGCCGGGTGCGCCACCTACCACCGTGGCGCTGGACGGCACTGAAGCGTTTGCGGACGCTATCCGAGATCCCGAGGTCCAGCGCCATGCCCGCCTCGGGCGCCCCGTGTCCGCACCGCGTTGCCGTTTCTCGCAGGCTGGCGGCTACCCTCGAGCTCCTCGACCAGCGCCTGGACCAGCTATTCAGGCGCCTAGAGAAGGTGGAGCGTGACGCCGGGCATCAGGGTACCCCGTTTTTCAATGACGGCGCCAAAGACATGGCGCAAATGGACGCCGCGGGCACAAACGAGGAGACGGGTCACACGGCCGAAGCCAAGTCAAATGACAAAAGCAAAGCAGAGGCTGCAGTCCTCGAGCAAGTAGTATGCGTCTGTGGCGATGAGGAAGCGCCGGACCAACCGTTCAAGGCAATGGATGAGCAAGTGGCAAGGACCAAGCGAGCTGCATGTGGCTACGAGCGAGCGTGAGCGTAAGAGGATGGTGCGTTGGCCGGGAGGTGGAGGCGAATTTGATCCCTGTGACTGTTCCCCTGCCGTGCCCCGTTGTCCCGCAAATGCCCACAGTATCGATGCAGCCTGCGGGAGTCGGCGTGGGGTATATATATATATATATATATATATATATATATATATATATATATATATATATATATTATATATATTATATATTAAAATTTCAGAAAATTGAAAAACATAACAGGATTTGATTCAAGACGTTTCGGCTGGAGGACCAGCCTTTTCCGAGTGCATATCATATATATATATATATATATATATATATATATTGTTACAACGAAGTGGCAGTGAAGACGAAGTGGCCTCTCGCGTAAAAAGAACGAAGAAGAGGAGGTTAATGCAGCTCCCTGTTCGTGTTGGTGCTCCCTGCTAGGAACTCTTTATTTAACCCCAACACTTGTAAATAAATAAATAGTAATTCCCCATAAAATCCTTGGTAGAGGTGCGGCAAGACGGAAATATGTAGCGGACGATACCACGGCCGACAATGACGGAAGCATCCCCCAAGATTCGGCAGCATCGCTGCCCTGTGTAATCCTCAAAATCCATCGTGATTCTGGACCCTTCTCTGGCGACGACGACGCGGACGTCGAGACTTGGCTTCGCAGGTATGAACGGTGCAGCGCTAACAACCGCTGGGACCAAACTTTCATGCTTGCGAACATAGTTTTTTACCTTAAGGGCACGGCGTTCAAATAGTATTGCCACAGTACCAAGCAATCCAGTGGCGCCACACCGCGGCCGAACTGTTTTAGATGGGACTTGCCATGCCTTGCGCACTCGAGGGCCTAGGGGATTTGTCTTCTTCCTCGCTCGAGCTCCCTGCTGTTTTGCCCTCCCAACACGTCTAATTAAACCTGGTTTGAGTGCTTCGCCCGTTTATCGGTGACATATTTCGTTACTCCCCCTCTCTGTAGGGCAACGACTCGGTGCCGCAACAATGAGAAGCAGGAAGGAAAGGGACGACGAATGTTCCGGCGGCTGGTGTAGACACGCCTGAAGCGCTAGCGGGCGTGGTAAGGCTTCATCCGTGCGGCATGGATGACTTCGGGGGTCGGCCGTCAAGAGGAGCGAACTGTTCCCAGGGGGAGAACTTCATAGTTCACCTCACTGACTTGGCGCAGTACCTCGTAGAGGTTAAAATATCGGCGCAGAAGCTTTTCGGAGCGCCCGCGCATCAGGATTGGGCTCCAAAACCAGACTTGTGCGCCGGGCTGGTAACTAACACCTGGGTGGCGGAGGTTATAGCGGCGAGCGTCGAGGGCTTGCTGGTGCCGGATGCGCTGTCGGGTGAGTTGGCGGGCGGCCTCGGCGTGACGAACGAATCGGGCAGCACCCATAACAGATGAGGTACTACTAATCGGGAGCAACATGGCGTCCAGCATGGTTGTGGCTTCGCGACCATGCACTAAACGAAATGGAGTGAATCGTGTCGTTTCTTGTAGAGCAGTGTTGTAGGCAAATGTGACGTAAGGGAGAATGGCGTTCCAGTTGCGGTGGTCTGCGCCAACATACATGGAAATCATGTCGGCGATCGTCTTGTTGAGCCGTTCGGTGAGTCCGTTCGTTTGAGAGTGGTAAGCTGTTGTTTCGCGGTGACTTGTGCCGCTCAGGCGCATATCTTCCTGCGTAAGAGCCAAGGTGAACGCCGTTCCCCTGTGAGTTACAACGATGATGGGTGCACCGTGACGAAGCACAATATTTTGAACGAAAAAGTTCGCAATTTCGTCACCGGTACCACGAAGGAGAGCTTTAGTTTCACAGTACCAGCTGAGGTAGTCGGTGGCGACCACAATCTAGCGGTTACCCAGCGAGGACTCCGGAAATGGGCCGACTTGGTGGAAGGGGACTTGTGGCGGATCAATAGGCTGCAGTAGTCCGGCTGGCTTAGTCGGCGGCGTCTTGCGTCGTTGGCACTCGCGGCAAGTTCTGACGTAACGCTGGACAATTGCAGCAACCCTGGGCCAGTAGTACTTTTGGCGTATCCGCGCCAAAGTGCGGGAAAAACCCAGGTGACCAGAAGATGCGTCATCATGGCATGCCTGCAGGACTTCGTCGCGCAAGGTCGCAGGTATGACGAGCAGATAGGCAGCTTCCGTCAGGTTGTAGTTTTTCTTATACAGAACGCCATCGCGCCAACAGAAAGATGACAGTCCACGTGAGAAGAATCGCGTGGGTGACGCAGCGCTTCCTTCAGGATACTCAATGAGAGGCCGTAGTTCACTGTCGTCCCTTTGGTGTTGAGTGAAGACGGACGTGGAGATGGCGCGGAGAACAATAGAATCGTCGTCGAGATCAGCTCGGTTATCCTCGATAGGAGCACGAGACAGACAGTCGACATCACTGTGCTTCCTACCGGACTTATAAGCGATGGTGACATCGAACACTTGAAGGCGAAGGCTCCGGCGTGCAAGCCGTCCCGAGGGATGTTTGAGGTTCGCCAGCCAACAAAGCGAACGGTCATCACTGACAACTCTAAAAGGACGGCCGTATAAATACGGGCGAAATTCGGTCACTGCCCTCAGAATTGCCAGGCATTAATTTTCCGTAGTGGAATAGTTCGCCACCGAACGTGACTAGATGCGGCTTGCGTATGCGATGACAAGTTCGAGACCATCCTGCCGCTGCACAAGGACCGCACCGAGGCCGATGTTGCTGGCGTCGGTGTGCAGTTCAGTGTCGGCTGACTCATCGAAGTGGCCTAGGCTGGACGTACACTGGAGACGAGTGCGGAGATCTTCGAAGGCATGTTGTTGCTCCTGGCCCCAGAGGAACGGTTCGGCATCTAGGCGGGTGAGGGGCTCAGCGATCAGGGAGAAGTTCGGCACAAAACGCCGATAATAGGCGCAGAGACCCAGAAAGCGGCGCACACTGCGCTTATCGGTTGGCACGGGAAAAGCAGCGAGGGCGGCTGACTTATCGGGGTCAGGGCTGACTCCATTAGCACTCACAATGTGGCCGAGAAACATCAGCTCTTGGAAGGCGAAGTGACACTTTTCGGGCTTGAGGGAAAGACCGGCTGAACGAGTTGCTGCGAACACAGCGCGCAGGCGCCTCAGCTGCTCTTCGAACGTGGAGAAGATGACTACGTCATCTAGGTACACTAGGCAGGACTGCCATTTTAGATCGGCAGGCACGGTGTCCATCATCCGCTGAAAGGTAGCAGCCGCCGAGCACAGGCCGAAAGGAAGCACCCGAAGTTCGTACAGCCCATCCGGTGTAATAAAGGTGGTCATTTCCTGGCCGCGTTCGTACACCTCTATTTGCCAATAGCTACTGCGTAAATCTACTGACGAGAAGTACGTGGCGTGGCGTAACTGGTCTAGGGAGTCATCAATGCGTGGCAGAGGATAAACGTCTTTTTTGTGACTTTGTTTAGACGCCTGTAATCAACACAGAACCGTAGGGTTCCATCTTTCTTCGCCATTAGAACAACAGGCGATGCCCACGGCTCATCGACGGTTGTATCACGTCGTCTTGGAGCATTTCTTGAACTTGTCGGCGAATGGCCTCCCGTTCCTTCGAAGATATCCGATAAGACGGCCGGCATAACGGTATCTGGTTTGCGTCAACTATAATGCGGTGCTTTATGAGCGGAGTCTGCCCAACCTTGGAGGCCGAGGCAAAAAAGTCGCGGAAAGATTCGATAATGCTCCCGAGGCAGAATTTCTGATTATACGGGAGGTATAAGCTCTATCTCGCGATCCTTTGACCCATCAAGCCCCACCACCGACGTCTCGCCGCCCCGCTTCAGCCGCTCACCATCCCCACAGCGCTGCCAGTCCCGTTCGCCGCAACGACCACGCCCTTCCTCTCCTAACCCCTACGGATGATCACAGGCGGAAAACTAGCTTCTGCAGCGTCTGGGGGTGATGCTGCAGTGACGGCCCGGCATAAAAATGCTCGTTTAGTTTGTCGTGCCCAGCGGAATTTACTGACCATACAAGTCTATGTAGTTGCCGTCTCTGCGTTGACACGGGCGCCCACATTTCTGCGATGAGCTCCGATCTACGTCGAAGACCCCGCATAGTAGTGGCCCCGCTCCTACAGCTGTTGTTCGAGTTGCCGATGGGACAACGTCCCCAGTCCTCGGCCTGTGTGCTGCTCGTGTGACGATTTCTGATCGTCAAACCGCCGTGCTCTTAACCGTTCTCAACCACTGTCCTCATGAAATCATACTCAGCCTTGATTTCCTTAGTGAGCACGCAGCCCTTATTGACTCTGCTACAAGTTTTGTTGAGTTGGATCTACCGTTCCTCTTAGAACCACCTGCCCCAGTTGTGCACCGTCTCTGTACTGCCGAGTTCAAACGCGTACCACCTGCAGCCGCTACTTACGTTTTGTTTAAATCTGTTCTACCTCTTCCCAACGGCCAGTATTTCATCACTCCTAACCTTGACTTCCCCGTCACAAAGAATGCTGCCATTGCACACACAGTTGTCACAGTATCGGCAAACAGCGCATGTCTACCTGTTATAAACTCCAGTACGCACGTCCAGGCACTTCCTCAAGGCATGTGCCTCGCCACGCTGTCCCCGACCGACCAGTACGTGATCTCCGCAGTCACAAACTGTGTATCGCCCTCTTCGGACGGTCATTTCACAGCTATTTCGAGACCTGACCATTATGCCAATATCATCGCTTCCGATCTCTCCGCAGGTCAAGCACAGGCGCTTACCCATTTACTGGCATCCTTTCAGGACATATTTGATTTCCATGACAGCCCTTTAGCGCGTACGACTATTGTGCAGCTTCGTATCAACACCGGTGACGCCGCTCCTCTGCACCGCCTGCCTTACAGGGTGCCCAGTTCCGAACGCCAAGTGATACAAAAGGAAGTCGAAAAGATGCTCGCTAAGAACATCATAGCACCATCCTCCTCAGACCTTGGGCCTCTCCCGTCGTCCTTGTTAAAAAGAAAGACGGCAGTTGGCGTTTCTGCGTTGATTACCGTCACCTGAACCGCATCACAAGAGATGTGTACCTGCTCCCAAGGATCGATGACGCTCTCGACTGCCTTCACGGATCTCAATACTTTTCTTCCATTGATCTTCGTTCCTGTTATTGGCAAATCGCCGTTGATGAGCAGGACCGCGAAAAAACAGCTTTTGTCACACCTGAAACACCTGTATATATACACAAACACACCATATCCCTGGTGTGGATGCGGCGGTCTAGTTCAATTCTTAGGAACGCCGAATCTGTAAATCTTTTTTCGCTTTCAGTTTTTGACAGTCATGGCAGGAAAAGCTGCGATTGCGACACTGGAAGAAACATTGCAAGAAGTTAGCAGGAAGGTAACAGAGGAGCATGG
>JARKHS020014387.1:0-50525 GCA_030143305.2 Amblyomma americanum
GTGACACCGTCGGAGGCGGACGCTTTTTTTCGGAGCTCCAGCGACTACGTCTGAAGCTAAGTGCCTTTTGGTTTTTGCGCTTGTACATGCTTTCGGGCAGTAGTTTTAAACCGAGTTAAGGGTAGAAAGGCTAGCGGAAGTGTGTGTGCCGAAGGTTTTTGCGTAGAAATTTTGGAAGGCTTTTACCTTGCGTATTGCTGAAAGTTTTTGGTGTAGGATTTTTGGCGGGCGTTTACGTTGCGTAGTGCCGAAGGTTTTTGTGTAGGAATTTTGGTGGGCTTTTACGTTGTGTAGTGCCGAAGGTTTTTTGTGTAGGAATTTTGGCGGGCTTTTACGTTGCGCAGTGCCGAAGGTTTTTGTGCAGGATTTTTAGCGGGCTCTTACGTTGACTAGTGCCGAAGGTTTCTTCTGTAGGAATTTTGGCGGGCTTTTACGTTGCGTAGTGCCGAAGTTTTGTGCAGGAGTTTTAGCGGGCTCTTACGTTGACTAGTGCCGAAGGTTTCTTCTCTAGGAATTTTGGCGGGCTTTTACGTTGCGTAGTGCCGAAGTTTTGTGTAATATTCTTGGCGGGTTTTTACGCATAGGAATTTTGGCGGGCTTTCACAAGGCGTAGTCGGCCGGACGATGGGTCGGCAAGCTAGGAAAGTTAAGGAGGACAAGGACGGGGAGTTAGTACAGTGCCAGGAGTGCGACCGTTGGTGTTACTTAGATGAGACAGGGTTCGGGAGCTTAGCCGAGGCGGGTGAGGCTAGCTTCGTGTGTAAGATGTGCAAGCGGTTTGGGGACGCCGTTCATGCGTTAAAAGGGGAATGGGAAGCTGGGTTTAATGCACTTAATGCGGACCGGCAGGTCGAACGAGAGGATCGGATTAAGCTGGAAGCTCAGGTCGCCGATTTGATTAAAAAGGAGGAGAATAATGCCGCCCTGTTGAAGCGAATGGTGGGCGAGATTAAAGAAGAGCGGGAAAAGCGGACCCAGCTAGAAAAACAGGTTGAAGCGCTCAGGTCGCGGCCGGCTGGGCACCCCAGTTCGGAGAAGTGTCAGGTGGAGGACGAGGCTCGTCGATCGTACAGTGCTGTAGTGCAGCGAGCATTGAGTGAGAAAAATGCGAACGAAATGAAAAAGGTTAAAGCGGGCATGGAAACTCGCGACAATAGCGTACAGCGGCAGGAGAGTCAGCTAGAGCGATCCGGAGGCCAACAGATGGAATTAGGAAGCGAACGTTTGGGGCACAGGAGAGTTCTGGTGGTCGGGGACTCGAATGTAGCGAGGGTTGAGGGAGGCGTTCTGACGGCAGTGAAGGCAGACAGGCGGGTGCAGGTGGAGGCTCAGTCGGGAAAGTGCATGGTGGATGCAATGGCCAGAGCCCGGGAGGTGGTGGTGGGTAGCATGGATGGCGAACACCTTGTGGTCATCCATGCTGGTCTCAATGATGTACTGCAGGGGAGGAGCCAGAATCTTGAGACGCAGTTGGAGGTGGGGATGCGTAGGCTTAGAGAGGCCTCTGAGAGTGTGCATGTGACCATATGCACAATCCCAGAGGTCCAGAGGCAGGCTCGCGAAACGGAAAGGAGGGTCGTGGAGACTAATCGGGTAATTAGGCTATTGAGTCGACGACTAAGATACGAGGTGATGGAGGTCAACAGGGAAGTGTACGAGGTTAGGCCCCACCCTTTTGCACAGGATGGCATCCACTACGGTGGTGCCACTGGCAAGAAGGTGGGTAGTAGGATAGGTCGCCAGGCAACAGCTTTTTTGGGGGGACCCAGAGCTCTGAAGGAACCAGTGTAGAGAAGGAAGAATTAAGATCAAACGGACAATGGAACCATAGGGGAAGAAAGAGACGCAAGCGCCAGGGCCAAGTTAATTCAGATATAGGTTTCATTAACATGCAAGGTGGCAGGAATAGACTGAAATGGGAGGAAATAGAAGAACAGTTAAGACAGGAGGAATTAATGGTATATGGTTTAGCGGAAACACATCTTAGAGACATGGAGCAACCACCCTGTAACCCAGACTACGCATGGGAATATTGCAATAGAACAGAGGGCAGCAGAAAGGGAGGTGGAATTGGGGCATTCATTCATAAAAGTATGAATTTTCAAAGGGTTAGACTGGGATGCAGGGAACATTTATGGCTAAAAGGAACAGTGGCAGGCAAGCAAACACTCCTTGGCTTTGTATACCTGTGGACAGGGGTTAATGCCAAAGAGGAAAACAGGAAAATATTAGAATGTATTGCAAGCGACATTGATGAGCTAGGAGGACAGGGCGAGATAATTATATTAGGCGACATGAATGCACACATAGAAGACCTGGATGGGTACACGGATTCGACAGGAAGCATGCTGCAGGACATGTGTGACAGGCATGATTTAGTTGTATGCAACAGCACCGAGAAGTGTGAAGGGCTCATAACATGGGAGGCGGGGAGTCTGCACTCGACGATAGATTATGCACTAATGTCACAGAGGATGTATAACAGATTAGGGGTAATGAGCATAGATGAAGATGGTTCCAGAAGTCTAGGTAGTGACCACAAGCGTATCAAGTTGAGCTTCAGAAGAAAAAGCAATGTAGGACTGAATCAAGATAAACAATCAGGGGGAAATTTTTACTCAGAAAAGCAATTGGAAGTAGCAGCCAAACAAATCGAGAAAGTAATTTTTGAGGATAGTGAAACAGAATGGACTTATACCAAATTAACTCAATTACTGGAGCTAGAGCTAGCTAAGGTGGGAGTAAAGCTAAAAGGGAAAAGATGCAAACCCAAGAGTTGGTGGGATGAGGAGGTCAAGAGGGCAATAGAAAAGCGCAAGGAAGCATCCAGGGAACACAGATATTCCAAGAAGAGGGGGGAACCAAAACCCGAAGTAGACAGAAAATGGGATACCTTCATAAAGTGTAGAAGGGACGCATCCTATTTGATTAATGAGAAAATTAGAAGAAAGGGTGCCCAATGGATGTCAAAAGTAAATAAAAAGGATAGAAAAGCAGCCCAAAAATTCTGGAAACATCTAAATGCAATGAGTAATAAAACTAGGCTAGAACAAAGGTTTATTGTTACAGATGAGGGTATTCGACTAGAAGGGGATGAAGCAATAAAACACATAGGAACAAGGATGACGGAAAAATTTTCAGCAAAGCACGTGGTACATAATTTATCGAAGGAGGATAGACCGGTTACAGCAATAGCTTCACTTGAGCAAGGAGAGTGGGAAAGGGCAGAGAAGAAGGTTCCTAGTGGCACATCAACAGGACCAGATGGTATCCCGATTATGTTGATAAAGAAGTTAGGACCAAACTCCAAGCAAACATTAATACAGGTAGTGAACAAAATGATAGTGGATGAGAAAGTCCCCGATGAATGGCGATTAAGTAGAATGAACATGATATATAAGGGAAAGGGGGACAAAGCAGACGTAAGTAACTATCGCCCCATAACAGTGACGTCTGTGGTTTACAGGGTGGTGATGCAAATTATAAAGGATAGACTGCAGGCTTGGGTGGAGAACGAGGGGGTGCTAGGGGAACTACAGAATGGGTTCCGGAAACAAAGGAGGTTGGAGGACAATCTATTTTCATTGACACAGTGTATAGAAATTGCGGAAAAGGAACATAGGCCCTTATTGCTAGCATTTCTGGATATTAGGGGAGCCTATGACAACGTTACTCAGGAGCATTTGTGGGACATATTGGGCACATTGGATGTGGAAAATGGAGTAATTAATCTTTTAAAAGATATATATAGAGGTAACAGAGTGCTCATAAAATGGGAAAAAAATGTATCAGGGCCTGTAGAGATACAACGGGGGCTTAGACAAGGATGTCCTCTGTCCCCTTTGTTGTTCATGTTGTACCTGCAAGGTTTGGAGGCCAAGCTAGAGGGGAGCGGACTAGGTTTCAACCTATCTTTTTTCAAGCAAGGGGAATTGATTAAACAGACATTACCGGGACTAATATATGCGGACGATATAGTGATAATGGCTGACAACAAGGAAGACCTGCAGAAGTTGTTAGACATATGCAGTACAGAGGGAGATAGATTAGGCTTCAAGTATAGTAAGGAAAAATCTGCAGTCATGACATTTAATGAAGAGGGCGGCGAGCATAGAATACAGGAGTTCGTGCTAAAGGTAGTGAATGAGTACAAGTATCTTGGGGTGTGGATAAATAACAGTGTTGAGTATCTGACAGAGCATGAAAAATATGTAATGAATAAAGCTAGTAGGAATGCAGCTGTCATGAAAAATAGGGCACTGTGGAATTACAATAGGTATGAGGTGGTAAGAGGGATCTGGAAAGGGGTGATGGTCCCTAGCCTGACCTTCGGGAATGCGGTCCTGTGTATGAGGCCAGATGTTCAAGCAAGGCTGGAAATTAGGCAACGGGGAGTAGGGAGGTTAGCTTTGGGAGCACATGGCAATACACCAAATCAGGGGGTACAGGGTGATATGGGATGGGCGTCTTTCGAGAGCAGAGAGGCTAGCAGTAAGATAGCATTTGAGGAACGATTGAGAAGGATGGAGGAAAAGCGGTGGGCTAGGAAAGTTTTCAGATACCTGTATATAAAGAATGTTGACACGAAATGGAGAAAGCGAACTAGAAAATTGACAAGCAAATATCTGGACAGCAGTAAGGGGGCAAATCAGCAATTATCGGTTAAGAAAAAGGTTAAAGGAACAGAGAGAGCTTTGTGGAAAACAGGGATGCTGACGAAATCGGCACTAGAAACATACCGGACCTTTAAACAGGAAATTGTCAAAGAAAATATCTATGATAATTGTAGGGGAAGTTCTTTGTTGTTTGAGGCCAGGACTGGAGTTTTGCGGACTAAGAAGTATAGAGTCAGGTACCAGGAGATAGACACTTTGTGCATTGCGTGCGGAGAGGAGGAGGAAACGGCTGAACACTTGATACTTTTCTGTAAAGGGCTTCACCCTACAGTGGAAGGCAGCGGGGCTGACTTACCCAAGGCATTGGGGTTTAGGGATAGTGAAGGGAAAGTGGATTTTAAGAGGTTAGAAGTAACCAAGCGAAGGTTATCTGATTGGTGGCTAAAAGCAAGACAGGAGTAAAATTTCACAAGACATGGCTAGGTGGCTTGAGCCACCGCCCGATGTAAAGGGTTCAGCCGTATCCATCCATCCATCCATCCATCCATCCATCCATCCATCCATCCATACATATAGGATTTTTAAACAGGAAATTGCCAAAGAAAATATCTATAATAATTGTAGGGGAAGCTCTTTATTGTTGGAGGCCAGGACGGGAGTTTTGCGGACTAAGACATATAGAGTCAGGCACCACGAGATAGGCACGTTGTGCGTTGCGTGCGGAGAGGAGGAAACGGCTGAACACTTGATACTTTTCTGTAAAGGGCTTCACCCTACAGTGGAAAGCAGCGAGGCTGATTTATCCAAGGCATTGGGGTTTAAGGACAGTGAAGGGAAAGTAGATTTTAAGCGGGTAGAAGTAACCAAGCGAAGGTTATCTGATTGGTGGCTAAAATCAAGAGAAGAGTAAAATTTCATAAGTCATGGCTAGGTGGCTTGAGAGAGAGAGATGGATGTTCTTGGGGAAAGGAATAAGAAATTGGGGGGAGCACGACGCGTGCGGTAATTTCTCTCTTTCATCTTGAACAAACAGCGCGAACAAAGACGAGCACAAAAGACAAGAAAGCGAACGACACGGCGCTGACTAACAACTGAGGGTTTATTGCTGATCACACAAGTATATATACATGGATGTCGGCAATGAGGGAAAGGTTTACAAAGTGCAAAAACCAAAAACAAAACGTAAATGTGACAACAGCAACATAAGCACGCTAGAAATCAGCAGAGATTATCAACCCCCAGGAGTGACAGCTCTTTTTGCAGAAGTGTTTAGATTTGTCGACGACTACCTTGTTATTGTCAAGTGCTCTGGACTGGAGTTTGAAACGGAGGTGTCTCGTAGTCTGTCCATTTTTTCTGACACTCTCTCCCCCCTTGAGATCACTTATGAAACCCCTGTTCACAACCACATCAAGTTTCTAGACCTTGGCCTGTACTTCACTCCTAGCCACGTTTGCTGGGCTTTCGAACCCCGAGGTAACAAGCCCCTTCTTCCCTATGGTTCTTGCCATTCCAAGCTCATTAAGAGGGGTATCATAGGATCCTGTTTGAACAGCTCATTAACAAAATCCTGCCACCACAGAATGCATTCCAGCGTATCACACCAGGTAAAAAGATTGCTTTCGGCAGGGTACCCACTAGAACTTATCACGTCAGTAGCTGAGTCGGCCCTAAAGAAGAGCAAGTCAGAACCAGCTACACGAGACGGCCAGGGATCGGACAACAACCGCAAACGTGTCGCTGTGATTCCATATCTACATGGAATTTCACACTCCCTGAAAAAAGTGGGGAAAAAAGCAGGTGTTGATGTTGTGTTTTCCGCGCCTGATCGTCTGGCCGGTTTGTGCCGATCTGTTAATGAGTTCAAAGGAAAAGTGGCGAAGTGCACAACTAAGCACCAATCACGCTTCGTTCCTTGTGATAAGGGGGTTGTTTATAACATCCCTCTGCCTTGTGGAGGGCAGTACGTTGGACAGACGGGACGTTGCATAAATAAAAGGCTGAGCGAACACAGCTATAAAGTGTCAAAAGTAGTTTCAGGTCATCTCGGCATTCATTGCCGGGATTGTGAATGGGCAAAGAAAGAGAAAAAACAGTGCGTACCGCTATATCATGAAACCAAGGTCATTGCCAAAAAACGGGGAAAAAACTGCGAGGGAAATTATCGAGGCTTACAACATATTCAAGCAGGGAAATGCATGTATAAGTACCCCTTCGCTAACACTTCTGCAAAAAGAGCTGTCACTCTTGGGGGTTGATAATCTCTGCTGATTTCTAGCGTGCTTATGTTGCTGTTGTCACATTTACGTTTTGTTTTTGGTTTTTGCACTTTGTAAACCTTTCCCTCATTGCCGACATCCATGTATATATACTTGTGTGATCAGCAATAAACCCTCAGTTGTTAGTCAGCGCCGTGTCGTTCGCTTTCTTGTCTTTTGTGCTCGTCTTTGTTCGCGCTGTTTGTTCAAGATGCTTAACCAACTAGCCCGCCAAAACGTGTTAACTCTCTTTCAGGTGAGGAAATGGTCGTTGCGCCGCGCAGGGGGAGGGTAGGAGGAACAGGATAGTGGGAGAAAGTAGAGCTCGCAGATGCGCAGTCGCGATTCCCGTGTTCGCGTATTCGGGCCGGGAGGGGAGGCCGCGCCAAGAGCAGAGCGCCGATGCGCACTCGACTGGGAGACAGAGCCGACTGAGAGAGCGAGGGGCGTGGTTTGGAAACGCGCGGACCGCAGGGAGGCGCAGGTCTCTCGGCCAATAGGGAGGTGGCTGGATGTGCGCGTGAATCCCGGCAAGCGGCGTGTTTACCGAGCATGGAATGCGGGGCAGCAGGCCTGAGTCGATAATCTTGGTACACAGTTACCGTTACCCATCACCATCTGACGTAACTGTGCGGCACTTCAAAAGGTGCGGTTTGTAGGGGATATCCGCCAGGAAGGGGGAGGTTAAAACCGCTCCAGCAGTTGGGCATCTCGTACATATTGGAGCAGAGCCCCGAAGGCGCGTCGCGTTTTCTCGCGCGGGCCGGCTGGGAAAAGCAGTTGTGCGCTCTCGCAGGGTAGGGCCAGGCGTCTGTAGCTTGCCTCCAGCACTTCTCTGTGCTTCTTGAGGGCAGGACACTTTGAGAGGAGGTGATCGAGCGTTTCCACTTCTCCACAGTCTTTGCACATGGGGCTGGCTGCGCCTCGTAGACGATGCATGCGCTCGGCTGTCCAGACGCAGCCTATGCGCATCCTAAGGAGGGTGGTCCGGTCAATGAGATCGAAGTCACGGGAGCTTATGGGCTTCGGTGCTTTGCCTGCGGCTACTCTGGCATCCGGGTGTTGTGCGACGATGCGGGCTTTGATGTTGTGCCGAGCCACATCGAGGCCCCGGGGATATTGCAGTGCACTCCGGTGTGCCGTCGGCGTGAGCTTGCTTGGCCAGTTGGTCAGCCTGCTCGTTGCCGCTGATTCCGACGTGGGACGGGAGCCACTGGAGCAGAACGTCGCGGCCGAGTGCTCGTGCCTGGCGTAGCTTGTTGTCCAGGTTGGCATACATGGGCAGTGTATGGTGCGACCTCCGCAGCGTGGTGAGCGCAGCCTTGGAGTCACTGAGGACGACAGCTGGAGAGAGGTCTGGTGTCTCCAGGATGAGATCAGCTGCCAAGTGCAGGGCGGCAACTTCTGCGGTTGTGGACGAGGCACTGCATGTGAGGCGGCTCTGCCTGGCGATGCCGAGAGAAGGGACTACACATGCGGCAGCCGCTGATGCGCCTCCTTCCAGCACGGATCCGTCGGTATATATTTCCACTCGGCCGCTGCAATCCTCGTGGAGAAGCGCAGCGGTTTCTTGCTGTAGCGCGCAGACGGGTGTGTTTTTCTTGGATCGCACGCCTGGGATGACGGTCTGGATGCTGAGCGGGGTGCGCAGGTGGGGCGGAAGTGCCGGTCTGCAGCTAGAGGGCGGTCGGGCGATGTGCGCGCCAAACAGCTGTGCTGCGCGGCCCATGTGCGAGTGGCGGGCTTCGGACAGTCGGCTGAGGAGTTGCGAAGTTCCCGGAGCTCTTTGCATGCGCTCGACAGTGTTGAGGGCTGTTAGTTGTGCCCGGAGAGAGATCGGCCATGTGGCAGCTTCTGCATAGGTGGCAGGTACTTGCGACCAGCGCGGCAGGCGCATAAAACGGCGGATCGCTGCGCGTTGGTCTGCGTCGATGGCGCGCTACAGGCTGGGGCGCAGGTCGACGAGCGGTAGAGCGTACAGGAATTTAGGTGCCGCTATCCCGTTGTAGAACCGGTATGCCAGCTCTGGGGAGCAGCCTTCTCCTTTGGCTTGTAGTCGGTTAGCCACTTGGCGCGCCTCTTTCCGCAGTTTAGCTACAGCTGGCCGCCAGGTGAGCTGCGCGTCGATAACGAGTCCAAGATAGCGGGCACTTTTTTTCCACGGAAGGGGGACCCCTTTTAGCTGCAGGTTGGGTATAAGTTTCCATGCAGCAGGACGAGGGTGGAGCACGAGGGCCTCTGTTTTGGAAGTTGACAAGCTGAGCCCCACGGTGGAGAGATATTCTCCGACACATTCTAGTGCATGTTGCAACTGCGCTCTAACTGTACGACCAGACAGTGTGGGGCCACTGCAGTAGAGGGCTATGTCATCAGCATATATGCTGACGCGCACCTGATACAGAAGGGAACGAGGGATAATGTTCGGGATGTTAGCCAGCACGATGTTAAATAAGAAGGGACTAAGAACACTGCCCTGCGGAACGCCCTTGGTGATGTGGCGGGGTGTGCCGAGCGAGCCACCAACTTTCACACGCATTGTTCTGCCTGAGAGAAACGATTTCACATATCGGTATAAGTTCTCAGCCACGCCTATGTTTATCAGAGCATCAAGTACAGATGCGTGGGCGAGCGAGTCAAAAGCGCTCTGAATGTCGAGGAGGACGAGGTAGGCAGCCTGCTTCTTATATTTTGCTTCCTCTAAGAAGGCCGTTATTTACGCTATGCAGTCGGCGGTGCATCGGGAATGGCGGAATCCGCTTTGTTCTGGTGCCAGTGCACCTCTCACGTCCGCCACCCATTGAAGCCGCTTCAGTGCCATATATTCCATCGTTTTCCCTGGGACTGAGGTGAGGGATATCGGCCTGTAAGAGTTGATGTTTGCAGAAGGCTTCCCCGGCTTCAGGACAGGAACAACGATGGCAGTGCGCCAGGACTGGGGGACATCTCCGGTTGCAAATACTTCATTGTATGCTTCAAGCAGGCGCTGACGTTGGTTACAATTTAAATTCCTCAGCATCTGGTGAGTGACTTGATCTGAACCTGGGGCACTTCGCCGCTTGCGCTTGTGTTCGAGCGCGACATCCAGCTCGTGCGTTGTGAAAGGCGCAGTGCACAGGGCATGAAATTCGCGCGAGAACCATACGAAAGGCACGAATGGAGAAACAGAAAAGATGGAGGCGATGGGCGTGTCACTCACCAGAGTGGGGACAAAGTGTTCAGCGAGGAGGTCGGCCAGCGCAAGAGCATCTATCCCTTTAGCCACCGCTATGGAAAGGGCAGGGAAGCGTGGTGCTTTGTAGTGCAGCATTGATGAAAGAATCCGCCAGCCGCGAGCCTGAGCACGGGGTTCGTCCAGGGCACGACACACTGAAATCCAGCTGCGACGACGCAGCCGTTTGGCGTGACGCAGGCACGCAGCATCCAGACGCTTGTAGATAGTCCAGTGTGCGGGCTTGTTCGTGCGCCGTGCACGACGTTGAGCCCTTCGACGCGCAGCACGCAGGTTCAAGAGTTTGATGTCTGGCACAGGTGTTCCAGGGAGCACAGCACAGCGTATTGTGGCACCACTCGCACAGGCGGCAATGTGATCGAAGAAGCTATGTGGTTCACATGGATTTTCCTCACATAGCTCGCGGAAGCGCGACCACTGCACTACACTGTATGTCACTTTGTCCGCAGGGCGTTCAGTTCGTGGCAAGATGTCAATAGGCAGGTGGTCTGATCCTGCAGTATCGGGGTGCGTAGACCAGTCGTAGGCACAATCTGGGGAAGCCACGCTGAGGTCGATAGCTGTAGGAGTGCAGCTCGGACGCACAAACGTTGGACTACCTGTGTTCAACAGGTTCAGTCCCGCAGCGCGAATAGCGTCTAGCACGTCACATCCCTGTCTGGATGAGGTGCGGGAACCCCACTCAACATGGCGACAGTTGAAGTCACCACAAATGAGTAGGTTTTGCTTGATTCGTTGAGTGAGACGAACGATGAGCCGTGCGTCCCACGGATTTCCAGGCCGCACATAGACACTTGCAACGGTGGTGTCAGTTCCCCCGAGTCGCACTGTGACGGCAACACACTCGACGGGGCCACCGGTGAGGTCTGCAGTAGGCACTACATGGTGCGCAAAAGATGCACGGACATATATAGCTGCCCGAGGGGATCCAGGTGGGTGTGCGGCGTCGGTGCAAGGAATGTCAGCACAGGTCACCAGCGCGCACTCGGTTGGGCTGCTGTAGCCCAAGTATCCGGGAAGTACGAGGTCATCTGCGCGCGTGTAAGTCTCTTGTAGCGCGATGACGTCGTACTTTTGTAGAGGTAGCATGGCTGCTAGCTCAGGTTGACGGCGGCGTAGATGGCAGCAGTTCCACTGCAACACACGCGGCCGGTTGACGCGACTGTTTCTAGCCATGATGGTTCAGAGCTTGCTGTGCTGCAAGTGCAGCTGCACATAACTGGCGGGCCGGAGATGCGCTGGGCAATTCCTCTATGAGGGCACGAACGGCAGCGGCAAGCGCGGCGATGACAGCATCACGCTGGTCGAGCTGAGCGATAGGTGCGCTGTCTGGCTTCCTCCCTACCGCCACGTCACGGAAAGACCGAGCGGTATGCGGGAGCGCTGGGGCACAGTTGCGTGCAGTGACACTTCCGATTGGAGTCGCAGTGACTTCCGTCGCCGGTTCACAGTGTGCTTCGATGTCGGTATTGCTTCCCGTTTTTGCTGCTGGTCTATTGGGCAGGGCGTCAGCAAGCGTAAGGTCCTGCTGTATTGGTGCAGGGGGGCCCTTTTTGGTTGAATCCGCAGGAGCTGTCTGGCTTGAAAGTGCAGCAGAGGTTTGTTCTGCAGTAACTGCACGGCGAGCGTCACGGCGAGACATGGGCTGATGCGATGACGCCAGGAGGACGGCCACTTTGCGTTCTTGTTGCCAACGGGGGCAGCGCGGCTCGGTTGATGTGTGCGTGCCGTTGCAGCTAATGCATCGCGGCCGGGGTGAGTCACATCGGAACTTGTGGTGATCGCGTCAACAGCGGAGGCACCTCGGCTTGGCGGTACACACAGCAGTGGCATGGCCGATGACACCGCACTGCAGGCATTGGAGCGGCCTCGGTAGTCGGGCGCGGACGGGGCGGCGCAGTTTGAAGAGGGAGACCTCTTCGGGTGGGTGGGTGCCCGCGAAGCGGAGTATGATGTCGTTTCCGCTTCTCGTGCAGGCTAGCACCGGCACCTTGCACTCGATGCCCGACATGATGTCCTCGGCCGAGAGCGCGCGGTCCACGCGAAACACTCGACCGGTGCAGCTGTTGCCGCCGGCCTCCTTGGCTCGGACCTTTATGTCGCAGATGGTGGTGATGCCGAGGAGTGGGTCGAGGTCGGCAGATGCGTGCGCGTCCACGGCGACCAAGTTCCGGCGGAAATTTACACGCACAGCTTTCACCCCAGGTAGTTTGGACAGTTGTGCGGCGATGGCGTCTCTTGTTGGCTTTAGATAGTTGGCCATCCTGTCCACGGGATAGTAAAGAACGGTGGCGATGCCCGACTTCTTTCCCTGTTGTGGTGGTGCTGCGGTGAAGCGCGCTGCCGACGGCTGAGCGGCAGGAGCCAGGGGAGCCGCTGCGGTGGTTTGTATGCGGCGTCTCGGAGCATTCCTCGCTGGCTTTTGTACTGCGGCGCCTAGCCCCTTCGCTGTCGCACTGTCGGGCTCAGCGGGAGGGGGAGTGGGGAGCCGCTTGGCCGGGGGGGCACTGGCTCTTTTTTCCGCGTAGGCGAGGGCAGCACGTTCGTAGTCTGCCTCTGTGAATGCTTCGGCCGGGGCGGGGTTTGTTGTGGCGGCAGGAGCGGGGAGCACATTGCTGTCTGCTTCTGGAATGGCTGGATTTTGGGAATCCAGGCATGTCTGGGTGTTATCGTGTTGACACGCCGCGTCAGCTGTACTCGGCTTGGTTGAGAGCAGGGCTGGGCCGAGGGCTGCTTCGCTACGGCTGATGGTGACAGGTGTGATGCTGTCGAATCGTCGTAGCCGCGGTGGCGGCGGTGTTATAAAGGTTTCAGCGCATCCACCTTTGCTTGCTTCCTGGCTGCTGGCCGCATTCACCGAGGATGTGCTGGCGATTGCGGGTGCGTCGCCAGGTGGAGGGGTCCTCTGTATCGCAGTGACCAGGCGGGCCGCTTCTCCTTGGCGCCGAAGGGTGGCGTTCGCTTCAGTGATCAGTTTCCGCAGGCTGCGGGAGCACCCGAAGCTGTTTAGTCGCCTGTGACGATGGAGGGCGTTTCGGATGTCATCCTCATCGAGCATGTGGAGGGCATCTTCTTCGTCCGCCATGGTTCAGATGGTAGGGGTGTCGATGGTCAGGGGGCTGGAGGGGCCATGGCACACAGGCCACGGGGAGTGGGCCTGAGCTAGGCTATTGCGTAATAGAAAAAAAAAGAAAAACTAAAAAGAAAAAAAAGAAACTCTGGGACACGGGAACAGGCGGACTCGATGCCGCGAAGGGAGCGCTCGGGTAAACAGGAGAGGGCACGAAAAACACGTTTTCTCCCTACGGAGGTCGAGGATCAACCCCCAGGTGGCATGAGCCACCGCCCGATTTAAAGGGTTCAGCCGTATCCATCCATCCATACGTATGGCTAGGTGGCTTGAACCACCGCCCGATTTAAAGCGTTCAGCCTTATACGTCCATCCATCCGTAAAGCCCCTCAATGAAGCAAAAATAACGCAAAGCTTTGAACTTTCCAACTTCCCTCCTCTCCTAGTGCAACGCCGGATAATCGAGCCTCCCATTGGCCGAGGCGCCTTGGTCACGTGTTAGCGCGCGCTTTTTTGCTCCGCAGCAGTCGCCAGCGCCATTGTCGGGGGTAGGAGTCGCGCTTCGTTTTCTTTCTGTGCAACAGTTTTGGCGGGAAGTGTTTTTCCGCCTTTGCGTCTACGCGCTGCGGCGATGCCGAGCTTCTGTTGCGCGTATGGATGCAATAACCGAGGAGTCAGTGGGAAAAGATTTTTTCTAATTCCGCCCGGAAAAGCAACGCGGCTCGCCGAAAGGTTTGGGTGCACAGGATCAGCAGGGCAAACTTCGATAATGTGCTGGGTCCGCGAATGTGTGAGGTGAGTGGCCGTTCTTCAGTTGTCATTCGTGTTTTTTTTTGGGGTGATTTGGTGCGAAGCGCGAGCGACTGCAGTCTTTCTTCGCAGTAAATGCTGTTTGGCATAGTTTTAGATGGACTCGTTCGGTCGTAGGCTACGAAAGCTGTGCTTCTTGTTGTCTTATGCCCACCGTGACAGCTCTGCTAGATTCTGCAGGTGCAGCTTTGATGTTGCGAGCATTTTGTGGTGGGTCGATGTGGTTGCAGTCAGACTCGTTCGCATACAGACTCGACTCGAAAGTTACGCTTCATATTGTTTGAGCCCCCATGTTTACGTTTTTCGCGTTGGAGGTCTAGGTTTCACCTTGCGCACTGCTGCAGGAATTTTTGTCGCAGTTGGACTCCTTCGCTTACGAACCCCATACTCAAGAGGCGGTTCTCGCTGTTTGATACCCGCTGTACATGTTGCTCGCAATATAGGTCTAGCTTTTATGTTGCTCGCATTGCTTGCCGTATTTGTGTCGTTACAGATGCGCCGACTGCGACGCAGGCTACATCGGCGAAACCAGAAATTTCAAAGATAGAATTCGGCAACATAAAAACGACGTCCGCAAATTCGCAAGAGAGCACAATCCAGTAGCCGAACATTCCGAGGACTCAGACCATAGAATCAACTTCGAAGAAACCCGCATCCTCGGAACCGAAACAAATTACCACAAAATGCTCCTTCTGGAATCCTGGCGCATCCAAACCACCGCGAACAATATCAACCGCACAAAAGGAAACCTGCCCCCAGTACCTATATGCCCAGTGACTTCGCTTCGAAAAAAAGTCCCCATTCACCACCTCCATGCAGTGCGCCAGCGTGACTAACAACCTAACCCCCCCCCCCTCCCGCTCCCCAACGCCTTTTGCATTACAGCTGTCGTTCCTTTGACCCCCTCCTCTCCTCCATACTTAAAAGACGCTAGCTACTGATGAAGGAGCCGAGTCGGCTTCCAAACGCTGGGTTAAAGTTAAAATTTTTGGTTGGAGATGTACATTTTATTATGTCTTGAAAGCCAACCGGACAGGCAAAGCTGTCAAAATGTTTAGTTTTCAAAGTGCTGAAGAATTGCCGGAAATAATATTTTAAGCTTATATTATTGTACAGATAAGTTCTAACCCGCTTTTGAAACACGACATAACCATTTCAAACATCTTTTATGCGCGCTGATGTCTTTCAATTGTACTATTTTTTTTTGCACTGGTCGTCACTGCCATCATTTTCGAATGACGTTATTTTTTACCGTGTATCACCGAAGGAGACCGAATGACATTCGATGCATCGAATGACATTCGGTTGAAATGACATAAAATTTTCCGTGTGGCCGGGGTCTAATTTTTTTGAAAAAACACGACGTTTCTGGACCGGCTCGGTCCCTTCTTAATGGTGTGATTACGAGCTTGGCGTTTGAAGCCCTCGTGTGGAAGACTTCCGGGTCAGTGGCCGCAAACCATGGATGTAAAAAGAGGGAAGTGTCCCCAGGAAGGGATTAACATTCTTCCGTGTCTGTCGGATGCGCCAAGGCTCGAGTTGAAGCCTCCTGCGCGGGTTAGCTTCGGTTTCCAGTACAATAGGGCCGTCAAAGTCAGTTCGGTGGTCGCATGCCTCGCAGTGTTTGATCACAGCACTGCGTTGACGGTTCGTTTGTGGAATGTCCGCTTTGTGTTGACTCATTCTTTCCGCGAAGTTCTTCGTTTCTCCTACGTACGAGGCCGAGTAGACCGAGCAGGAAATTTTGTATACAATGCCTTTCGTATACAACCCCTCATACCTTCACCCCGCTGTAACAATAAGGCCAGGCACTGGCAATGTGGTCTGCGAACATGGGCGAAGGTTCAGGGGTAAGGTGGTTGGTGGACAAAGCACAGCTTATGACTGTCTCCATGGTCCCCTGCAAAGCCTACAAAAAGAGGCAAGATCGTTGCCGGCTTTCGATTTGTTACGCTCCCTCCACGCTTTCCTAGTACTTCGGCCACCGGAAATGTGGAAAAGTGATCATCTCCGTCCGTTCCCCTTCCCAAGTGTAGGGTAGCATACCGGGCGCTGCCTAGTTAACCTCCCTGCCTCTCCGTTCCTCTCTCTCTCTTTCGAAACCCGTAAATAATTGACGGAATTCGGTCGTGCGGCGTTTGGGACTCGCCAGTCCGTCCGCCTTCTTCAGTCCGCTCCTCGGAGTGTAGTACCGCCGCCGAGCACTCCTGCCCCGACGACAGCTCAAGGACCACCACCTTCGGCAGCCGCTCCTCGTCGTGGTGAGTGGACTGCCACTGCGTCCACGGTCACCGCATGCTTGTTTACTTGCACTCAATTTGAACGTATCGCTCCATTATATTGTTAACCTGTCTTCGTTAATTGTAATCGATATTGTGTAATTTGCACGTGCTCCGGAAGCCAAAGAAGCCCAGGTAGTTGAAATTTCCGTAGCCCTTCACTACGGCGTCCCTCATAGCCTGAGTCACTTTGGGACGTTAAAGCCCCATAAACCAAACCAAACCAGAAGCAGTGTGCAAATACGTGTATGTGTAAATACTCCGCTCTGTTTGTAGCTATCATTTCGTAATCGTTCATTAATGTAACGACGCCTTCTATCCGCCTTTGTTTTCCTGATAATATATTTGTTGTTGGAAACTGATTCGTGGCCCTGTCTCATTAGAAGCTTTTAGAATAGAGAGACGTTATCGGTTACGGGCTGAAGGGGACAGCAGGGTGCCAGCACGCAGGCGCAGGACTAAGCGGAGGGAGGAGCGTTATTGTAACTTACGAAGGTAGATGTGTAGGCCTGCGTTATTGTCTTGTGCACTGCCCCCCCCCCCCCCCCCCCCTATTCCACTAGCCGATAGCATCACCCTATTCTAAAGGGTTCTATTCACAACGCTGAACATAAACTGGCGAATCGTGGGCGTCAAACTTCACCCCCTTTTGCCTCGGTTCGGGAAGGTGCCTACCGAAACGCGACGAAATTATGGCGTCCGCGACACCACTTTGACGTCACATGTAAGCGCTGTGAAAGGAGAACGTGCCTCGAAATATGATGGGATGTCGAAGGTTGAATATTGTGGCGATTCGTAGAAGTGTGCACTGCGAGTAGCTAAGTTTCCAATTTTCGTAACAATGTATCTTCCTTTCTTCTTTCACTCCCTCCTTTACCCCTTCCCTTACGGCGTGGTTCAGGTGTCCGACGATACGTGATACAGATACTGCGTCATTTACTTTCCCTAAAAACCAATTATTATTATTATTATTATTATTATTATTATTATTATTATTATTATTATGTATCTAGAAAAGTTAGTATTCATGGGCACACAGTGGAGATTTGCAGAAACGTGTAAGCCAACTTCTCCGCAAGGCTTGTTTTGCAACCGAAAGCTCTCGTTCCCAAACGACACACTAGCATTCTTTGTGGAAGCGAAAATGAGCAGTGGCTTAGTTCGGCTATGCCGGATATACGTAGCGTGAGCTCCGCTGAGCGGCAATTTCGCTCTCCTTCTCCATGCCTATACCACACTGGCAAACGCCCCCACTGATACCTCTGCGCATGCGCACAAAATGCGAGGCGCTATCAAGCGGCTTCGGCGCAGCGTCAGACTTGGCTACTGCGCAACGAAAGCGCACTGGGGGGTACGCGCCGGCGCCAGTGCGTCTGCCGCGGCTATGACGGCACTCCTCTGGGGGCGAAGCCTGCCTGGCGTTGCATGTCTCCTCGCCCAACGTCGCCTCTCCTCCTCTCCGCTCATCCTCACGTTCTCTCCTCCTTTACATCATTTCACTCGCCCCTTCGGCAGACAGCAGCTCTCCTCCTCTACATCGTTTCGGGGAGCAGCGACGGTTCCTTCCCTTCCGTCCTCCTCTCCACCCGCCGTAGTAGTAGTAGTAGAAAACTTTATTCACAAGGAAAATAAAAGACACTAGGAGAAATATACAATGGGTGGTGTCTTCATTTCAAGACTCCACTGGCCTTGGCCGCCGCTCTAGCCTGCGCAACGAGTGTGCGCTGCTGATCAAGCTCCGAGCTGAGCAGAGAGGTCTCCCATTGCTCCTTCGTTCTATGTGTTGTGATGTCCGGGGGTTTCGGGCCCTTACATCCCCATGTAATGTGGTATGCATCGGGCCGGTCTTCGCACCACGGGCATTCGCCTCTGTAGAGCTCGGGGAAAATGATGCTGTATTTATAGCGATTGGGGAAAGTATCGGTCTGGAGTTGCCTCCAGTCCCGAGCTTCCTGAGCGTTAAGCTTCTTATGTGGAGGGGGGAAGTGCTGTCGTTGTGTTCTTAGGAAGTGGAGTCGTGTGTTGTAGGTGACGGGAACTTCGGGGAGAAAGCTTGAGTCGAGGTTGGAGCCCGCTCGGTTGGTATGTCCTCGAGCTAGTGCGTCCGCGACCTCGTTGCCCTCTAATCCCGCGTGACCTGGTACCCACGTTATCTGATGTCTTAGGAAGGAATGGGCGCTCATAGAGTTGGTTACTATGCCCAACAGCTTTTTGGGTATTCTGCCTGCAAGTAGGAGCCGACAGGCTGCTTGGGAGTCGGTCATAACGTGTACACCCTGGTTGCGGGCGTCGCCGTACTGGATCGCCAGCAGGATTGCTGCCACCTCTGCTTCCGTGATCGTCGTGTGCTTCAAGGAGGCGCTGACAACCTCGTTGTGGGAGGAGTTCACCGCAACTGCCGTCGCCCGCGTGACCTCGCTGTGTGTTGCCGCGTCGACGTACACCGTGTGGGGGCTGCGTGCCGCTGTCCGCTTCAAGTAATCTATTCTGGGTGAGCGTCTGCCCGACCCGGCTCCGCTCGGCATGTTTTTGGGAATCGGGGAGATGTGCACCCGCGAGCGATATGTTGTTGGGAGGTTGGTCGTGCTCTGTATTATCTGGACGTCTGCCGGGTAGCCCACCCGCTCCAGAGTTTGCCTTCCGGTGTCCGTGCGAAGGAGGCGTGCACGTTGCGAGAGAACAGCCTCCTGGATCTCCTCGAATGAGTTAGAGAGGCCGAGGGCCTCTAGTTTGGCGTTTGAAGTGTAGATAGGAATGCCCAGAGCATATTTGTACGCAGTACGTAACATGGCATTGACTTTGGTTAGTTCTTGTCTAGTTAATTGCAGGTACGGTAGGCCGTAAAAAACGCGGCTCACCACAAGTGCTTGGACGAGGCGTAGCGTGTCCTCTTCGCGCATGCCTGTCCGGTTGCGTGCCACTCTTTTGATCATTTTGGCGACTTGCTGTGTTGTGGTGGATAACAGCTTGATAGCGTGGGTGGCTTTTCGATTACTCTGGAGCCATAAGCCAAGGATGCGTATCTGTCGGGTCTCCCGGACGGGGACGCCGTGTAGGAGGACCTGAATGTCTCCTGGAGACTTGTAGTTCCGTCCTTCTATGCGGATGATCTCTGACTTTTCCGGCGCACAGCGCAGTCCGCACTGGGAGGCCGTGTCCTCGATGCAGGTAGCAGCTTGCTGCAGAGTTTCTTCTTTGGTCGCCAGAGAGCCTTTGGTAGTCCAGATAGTTATGTCGTCGGCGTACAGTGTAAATCCGATGTTCGGTACTGTTTGAAGGCTTCTGGCCACGCCAACCATCGCGATGTTGAAAAGGAGAGGGGAGATGATCGAACCCTGAGGCGTGCCTTTGTGCGGCATGTCCTGGGGGTCCGACCGTGTACCTCCTATACCGATCGTAGCTGTTCAGTTCGATAGCAAATTTTGGACGTAGTGAAAGACGCGTTCCCCACAATTTGGGTTGTTCAGTTTTCTGAGGATGGCATCGTGAGACACGTTGTCGAAGGCACCTTTGAGATCAAGGGCCATCACAAGGTGCTCCCCTCCGCTGGGAACGTGCGCCAGTACCTCCTCCTTGAGTAGAAGGAAGGCGTCTTGAGTAGATAGCCCGGATCGGAAGCCGATCATGGAAGGAGGAAAGAGGTTGTTGTCTTCGATATAGTTCTGCAGACGAGTTTGGATCACCCTCTCGTAGAGCTTGCCCAGACACGACGTGAGCGAGATGGGGCGGAGCGCCTCAAGTGTGGGCGGCTTCCCCGGCTTTGGGATGACGATGATTTCGGAGTGTTTCCACTCTTGAGGGATGATATTCTTTTCCCAGAGCTCATCGTTAATGTACTGAGTTAGATCCTGAATTTGGTCCTTGCCGAGGTTGCGTATTATGGCGTTGGTGATTTTGTCCGCACCTGCCGCCGTATTACGAACGCAGGATCGCGCCGCAGCGTATACTTCTGCCGTCGTTATGGGGGCGTCCAAAGCTCGATTTGGGCTGCCCTGGTAGGTAATCGTGCTAGGTGTTGTAGTCGCACTTCCCATGTACCTGTCGCGGAGCGCTGCGAAAAGAGCTGCGTCGTCACCCGGGAACAGGTGGGAAATCCGCTTCAGTGTACGGGTCCCTTGGGACTTTGACTCGGTTGGGTCTATCAAGTTTCTGAGAACTGCTCATGTCCGAGACGTGCCCAAAGTGCCTCGCAGAGACTCGCAGAACTGTTGCCAGTTCTGATGCGAGAGTTGCGTGGCGTACGTTTGTGCCTCTTCCGTGAGCTCGACTATGCGGGTTCGAAGTTGGCGGTTCAACTTTTGGGTCTTCCAACGGCGAACGAGTTTCGCGCGCTGATCCCATAATTTGAGTAGGTGCCTGTCTACCTCAGGTGTCTCGTTTGTGCGCTGTACGACTTCGGTGGCGGTGCTGTGAGCCTGGCGAAGGGCCGCGCTCCAATCCTGGATTGATTCTATATGTCCCGTAGGGAATTCCGAATTGCGAAATTTTGGCCAGTCCACCCGCCGTGCCCCATCGTATCTCCAGCGCTGCATGCTAGCTCGGCGCTCTCGCGGTCGGCGCTCTCGCGAGCTTGCTGCCGCCTACCTGGCGTTGCATAATTAAATGTTCAAGTGCGCTTCAACGAATCGTCTTGATACTGCTACTCGAGGTTCGACAGACCCCTGCGATGACAAAACGCCGGCTGTAAGGCACCCTAGGGCTGATATGCTTTCGACCGCCAGCGCGCTTATAGGTCGGCGCTCTCGCGAGCTTGCTGCCGCCTACCTAGCGTTGCATAATTAAATGCTCAAGTGCGCTTCAACCAATTGTCTCGATGCTGCCTAGCTGGCGTTGCCACACAACTCTCTCTAGAGTGCAAGCATGCCGAGCATTCAGGTAAATAATATTTTTCAGAATTACTAAGTTTGTTCAGCGATGTTTTCTTTGTGAAGTTATAATTGATGATAAAGTGTCATTTTGTGTTTATTGTCAACTTTAGGCCACTATAAAATTGCTAAGCTCCTGCACGTTTGTGCAGGTTATTCTCGTTAAATCAGGATTTCTCGTAAAATAAATGGTGCAGTTAGGCGTTTTATGTGAAATATGAGCTTTGTAAAATTGTCGTGCGTTCATCAGGCGAATACGCAGTAATTAAGCAAGCTCGCGAGAGCGCCGACCTATAAGCGCGCTGGCGGTCGAAAGGATATCAGCCCTAGGGCGCCTTACAGCCGACGTTTTGACACCGCCGGGGTCTGTCGAACCTCTAGTAGCAGTATCAAGACGATTCGTTGAAGCGCACTCGAGCATTTAATTATGCAACGCCAGGTAGGCGGCAGCAAGCTCGCGAGAGCGCCGAGCTAGCATGCAGCGCTGGAGATACGATGGGGCACGGCGGGCCTCGAGGGGACGGGGGGTGGAGACGAGGACGGAGGGGAAGGAAGTGTCGCTGCTCCCCGAAACAATGTAGAGGAGGAGAGGTGCTGTCTGTCGAAGGGGCGAGTGAAACGACGCAAAGGAGGAGAGAACGAGAGGAGGAGAGGAGAGGCGACGTTGGGCGAGGAGACATGCAACACCAGACAGGCTTGGCCCCTGCTCTGGAATGCGCAGACCGGCGAGGCGCGCGCGGCTGGCGGCTCCTGCGCGCCAGCTGTGCGCCGTGGGACGTCACTGCTCCTCGCGAATGCGCAGCACGGCTATCGAGGAGCCACGCAGAACTGCTCAATCTCGGCCAGTGTAGCTCACGCTACAAAAGAGCAAAGCTCTCCCTTCTGAGTAAACTCCGGAATGTTGCCAGCTTACTTCAAGATAGCCCCGAGAGGGCCCTCGAAAGAGTACAACGGTACAGCATAGGAAAGGGGATTGCAGTCAACCTTCTGTAGCACCGCAGTAGAGCAAGGCCTGAGTACTCCTCCCGTGATGTCATGAAAAGAGGCCCACAGTCGCCGCCACTTATGATGGAGTTTGTGGAATGGCGGCAGGGATCACCTAGCAGATATAAGCTTCCATTGATCAAATCCACTCTTTCTTTTGCTAAACGCTAGAATAAAGAGCAGGCACTCTACGAGGCATTTATTTAGAGGCAATAGCCATTAACCAGCTTTGTAAAGGTTGTTTATAGGTTCTAATATCAGCAACTCTGTCGCATTCTCGTGTTTCTCAGTAAACGGTTATCTTTATACATTTGTTTAAATAAATTTACCTGTTTTAAAACCTTTTTCTTTATTTCTGTACCTACAATTTTATGGAGCGCAGCTATAATGACAAATTAAACACACTCGATTAGCTTCACAGCTGCGTTTGTAGCTTTTTTTTGGGACGCATGTATTTATTATAATTTTTCTCCTAAGACTAATATATACACTTTCGCCATCCACCTAATTACAACATAGCAAGCAGATGTCTTCGTTTGCGGATTTGGTGCTTCGACTGGGGTCGACGCAGCTGTTTTCAATGCTCACAGGTAGCTCCACCGCCGATTGTTTGCTGTATTGCTACAGATAGAATGCTGAAATTGGTGCCCATTTTCATTATCGGCGTCTTTACAAAGTAAACTGTCATGATAAAGTCAGCTCTCACTGCAACTGGATATTTGTTGTCTGGAGCTTGGTCTTCAATATGTGCAGTAAATAAGGCGTTCATTTTCTTAGATATGCCAGAATGTATCTTGCTGGTTACATATTCTCTCAAGTTTAAAATCTTATCCACTTTCTGATCTTTGCGGAATACTTCAGCAGACTCTTCAAGCGCTTTTTTCAAAGCAGCAGACTCAGGACGCGTTCACTTCAAGTCGATGACATCCCTTGAGGTGCATGGCTTTTGGTGCATAGTTCTATGTACAAATGTTAGCGCAAAAGTAAGATAGAATCACAAGAAAGGTGAACAAGACAGCGCGTTGTCTTGTCCACCTTTCTTGTGATTGTCTCTTATTTTTGCGCTAACATTTGCACCAAATTTTCATTTCATTTTCCTTTCCTTCAGGCGCGGTTCGGGTGTCCACAGAGAGATGTGAGACAGGCCTCACTTCCTTTCCTTAAAACCAATTTTCATTTCTCTTTCCTTCCTTTGCGGCGCGGTCCGGGTTGTCCACCGAAATAAGTGACAGGAGTCCCTTCCTTTCTTTGCGCTGCCGTCGCGCGCTATCTGTTGGGGCAGTGGCGTACATTGCGACGAGGAGGAGGAGGGATTTTTTGATCACGGCCGACGCCGACGACACCGGCGACACGAGCTCCTTAACGCTGACGCGTTAAAAAGAACAGCTGCTTCCAGTCGCCTTCAGCGTTAATAGAAGACACAGGGCACGACGTTTGAAGCAATACTGTGATAGTAGTAGATACGACGCATAGTCTTCTTTATTGTCATTTTCGCGAGCTTGAACGGATGTCTTTTCAACGCCGGTCGTAGAAACCGATTAAACGCCGCTAGGATATGGGCATGGTCGTGAAGTGTAATTCCTCAGATTACTTGAATTTTACCATTGCAGGTGGATCAGAACCAGGCGAAAACAGCAAATTCCGCAATGAAAGCCACTCTGATCAAGCAGAATGAGGCATGCACTTGAATGCAAATTTTTTGAATTATGCAGAGTGGCTTAAAATATTTAGCTGTGCAGAAAGAAACGCAGATTTTGTTTGAAGCTCAAAGAAAACGTCTATGAATGCGCTTGTGCACCTCTGCCAAAGCCAAGAGAACAAAAAGAGCATTCTTGCGGACAATGTCGGCTAAGCGGAACCTTGACTCCTGCCAGAAATGTCTAATTCATTAAGCAGAATAAAACATTGAAGTTCGCTGTGCCTCCGACAAGGCTCCAAAGAACAGGGAGAACGCACTTGCATGCCCTATTCAACGTAGCTCTTAGACGTCCAGTAATATTCCACGTACTCCAGAGTGAAATGGCTGGTCGAATACAGGGAGCAACTCACAAAGCTCGTCATGTGAGAAAGCCGCTTCGCGTCACGCATTCCTCCGTACAGCTTCTTGCACATAGAGTATGCTGTATCGGTCCAGATGTTGAGACTGCAGAGGATCAGCTTCCTTGTATACCTCGTGCTTCTCGTTTTTGTTTAGTGAGTTAACGTTGTCGCCCGCCGTAGCCGCGCTGTTGCTGCCAGCTAATAGTCACATACAACTTAAGTCTGCAGTGAGGCTCCGACCACATTCACGACAGCCGCAAATAATTTCCCCCAAGACGAAAAAGTAGTCCACTGTTGAAACTTTTCTTGTTAGGTAAACAAGAAGATTATCACAAGAAAAAAAATGATACTCTAGAGTTCTTGATACCTGGTTTGTTTAAGATAGTGAAACATTAAAAAGCGGACTTCGCTTACTGTGCTCCGTGCCTCACAGCCTGAGAAGAAACGCATGGCGGAGAACGTCATCCATACAGCAGGGAACGTTTCACTGCCCACTGAAGTGCGTCGCGTTCTTTCCCAAGGACCGAAGTACGCCACAGAACCTAAGAGGTCACGACCAGAACTTCTGGGCATGGTGAGACAAGTATCCAGGCTAGCACCCGTCGCCGATTCAGACAGGTGTGTGTCCGAAGGAGTCGATGCGTTGCTACGTTGTAAGGGACCAGGGAATTCCGGTCCAGTTAAGAGAACTGTGTCTTATTTGAAGGAACATTCGCTGCGTTTATGTTGTGATCAGCCATCGGAGTAATACAGGAAGCCGCGGACCATGGCCCAGTGTTAGCAACTGCTGTTTTTTAGAAGTTGTATCCTACTTCAATAGCGGAGAAGAAAGCCGATGCAGAGCTCCGCCTGCTAATTCCATCTGGCGCATAGGTGCGCTTTGTGGTTGTGTAGTGCAGCTACACACATAATTCGTTTGAGATCGCTGAATTTCGCTGAATCATGGTTCGCTGAATTTGGCGGCATGAAGAGAAAGCCCTCTTTCGCTGTGGGAAAATTCGCTGGTCGTTTACGCCTATCTGCTTTTATGCTAAATTACTGCGATATGCAGTTACCATGTTTCATTACAGGACATGGCAATACAACGCTTCCTTGCAGCATATAATTTGCGAAAATTTGTATTTTAGTTCTTGTAGACATGTTTTAGGGCCAAGCCAAGTACGCCATGCTGTGTTCTCGGGATTCCCATAGTGGATGGAACGCCCTTTAAGGAACTCGCATAAAGGTGTATCCAGACGACGGACCACGGACCTGTTTTGGCCCGCGGACTAGCGATCACGTGGGGTTTCGCTTCCGGTCTGCGAGGTCCGCGCATGGTCCGCGGGCCGGATCGCGCGAGAAATGCGAGAGCATTTTTTCTGGCGGTGGACCATGGACTTTTTAGCCTATTCGCACACATCGAGTCTGGCAACTACACCACACTGGTCTCTCCCGACTCGGTGCTCCCGGCAGTCGAGGCGCATCAGCGAAAGTAGTTTTGTTTCCACTGTTAACATGTCAACGGGGTCGGACGACGCTACGTTTCACTTTTTAGCCTTAGTACAGCTTGATGGCTCGTTCATAATCGGGCATTCGGCGGCGACAGCGAGCGAAATTAGTAGCAACGGCGCTCGCGACGTACACAGATATCGTTAGAAAAGAACAATTGATGCGGTCTACGTTCCATAAGCGTATGCACTATCATATACGCTAAACGCAGGTATTTTCCGGCACGCTACAGCACTTCTCACATTTCCCACGTTTAGTTCAGCGTATGCAAACACACACGGAAGGATACGCTCAGCCTTGTGGCGCCATCTAGTTTTTAGGACGGGTAACTATTTCTGTCAACAAACATACTCTCCGCTTAAGCCTAGAAGGGGCACAATCGTCACTCTAAATAAAAAATAAAGCAAATATTTTACTCATACGTCTTCATATAGGGGAGGTGAGACCAAGCGAGAAATGGGTGCGCCATTTATTGCCAGTGAACGCAACAAAAAAGGCAGTAACAACGAGGAATCCAGTCCGAAGCGAGTGGTCCAGCTTGGAAGCGCGCCGCCATATTTGCCTCCGTGGGAATGCTACCTCCTCACTGCGGCATAAATCTGTCCCGTACCGATCGAGCTTTCCGCTGGGTATTTAGGCCGGATCACTGCCGCGGCCGCGGATGCCGCTTGTTCTCGCCGCCGAATGTCGAAGCGTGAGACGAGCGTTGCTGAAGGGTGTTCAAGAAGAACAGCGCGAAAAGACAAGGACGACAGGAAGATACACAAAGACAAGCGCTGACTTTCAACTAAAGATTTATTGCTCGGAACGTGGTAATAAATACATCAGGCTCTAAGCAACAAAAAGAACACATAGGAGTGATACACACTTGTCCACGCACACAAAAAATACCAAACAGATACAGCAGCATTACTTCCTTGCAGAAAGAAATTCTAATTCTTTTTTTGACAAAGATATGGAGGGACTACTGATACATGCGTCATTTAGCCGGGCGATTTCAGCAGCTTCAATGATTTCTCGAGTCAGCGTATTGGGGTGTCTACTTAGCACTTTTGTTTGTTGGAAGAATGGTTGGCACGTTTTGCTTTCGCAGTCTCGGCAGTGGATGCCGAGGTGCCCTTTAACAGTATTATAAACAGTGATGTTATGTTCTCTTAGGCGCTCGTTCACACATCTGCCCGTCTGGCCAACATACTGTTTCCCGCACGAAAGTGGAATAGAATAAATGACACCTTCTTGGCATGCAACAAACTTATTTTCATGCTTTATGGAACACTTTTTTGGCGTGAATTCATCATTAACTCGTTTACACAATTTCCCAAGCTTTTCGGGAGCCGAAAAAACAACTCTTACTTGAGCTCGGTTGCCTATCTTCTTTAGCTTATGGGAAAATTTATGAATGTAAGGAACAACTGTTGTTTTTTCTTTTTCCTTGGCAGACTCTGTCAGATCATTCTTGTTGTTTTTGCTTAAACTTGCGAGCATCGATTCAGAAACGGACACGAGCAGTTGCTTGGGATATCCTGCCTTTACAAGGCGATCAGTTTGCTGGTTGAAACTGTCTTGTTGAGCATGAATGCAAGATTTATTTAGAGCGTTGTAATAGCATGACTTAGCCACGGCACGTTTAACTAGCTTGGAATGCGACGATGCGAATGGAAGTAGAGGCTTGTTGCTTCGCGGTTCAAACGACCAGCAGGTATGATTCGGCGTAAAGCTGAGTCTAAGATCAAGAAATCTAATCGTATTATTTTCAGGAACTTCGGAAGTCAACGTAAATGGATGAAGGTACTGGACAAAAATATCTTGAATCTCTTGCTTGACTGGTTCAAAATTGTGGACATCGGTGTCCAACAGAACAAAGAAATCGTCAACAAACCGAAAACAGCGCAAGGCTTTTGACCCTTCTAATTGTCGTTGGAGCCTTCTGTCCTTTTGTGCGAGCAACAGATCACTAAGCACGGGCGCTATGCATGAGCCGATGCAGACTCCTTTTTTCTGCAGGTAAAGAACACCATCCCAGATTGCAAATGTTGAATTTAAATACACTTCAAGCAGTTCTAAGAACCCTGAGACTGAGATGCCTGCCTCATTTTGGAAGGCAACAACGTCGTGTTTTTCGATGCATTCTTCGATACATAAAAACAGCTCATCATGCGGCAGTGAATAATAAAGGTCTTTTACATCAAACGAGCAAGCCATGAGGCCTTTGTTCGTATGGGTTTCTAAAACCTGAATTACGTCCTGTGATTTTTTCACCAGAAAGGGATCGTCTAAGGTCAATGAATTTAAAATCTTCTTAAGAAACACTGCTACACATTTTTGCCACGCGCCGTTCTCAGAGACGATTACACGGAAAGACACTTCTTCAGCTCCGTGCCTCACAGCCTGAGAAGAAACGCATGGCGGAGAACGTCATCCATACAGCAGGGAACGTTTCACTGCCCACTGAAGTGCGTCGCGTTCTTTCCCAAGGACCGAAGTACGCCACAGAACCTAAGAGGTCACGACCAGAACTTCTGGGCATGGTGAGACAAGTATCCAGGCTAGCACCCGTCGCCGATTCAGACAGGTGTGTGTCCGAAGGAGTCGATGCGTTGCTACGTTGTAAGGGACCAGGGAATTCCGGTCCAGTTAAGAGAACTGTGTCTTATTTGAAGGAACATTCGCTGCGTTTACTTCCCGCGGATAAGGAAGGAGGTTTCCTTGTGCTACCGTCGCATCTATATGTAACTAAGGGTCGAGAAGCCATTCTTTCATCCTTCAATGTAGCAAATAAGGTTTCTCTGGCTAAGATCAAGGCAAAAGCAAAAAAACATGTAAAAAACATAACCTTGATGTCTTGGCAAATTCAATTGACAAATGTAAAGGACTCAGTTTGCAGCTTTTTTTTAATGCCAAGACGCACAAACCGGAATGTCCTTTCCGTGTAATCGTCTCTGAGAACGGCGCGTGGCAAAAATGTGTAGCAGTGTTTCTTAAGAAGATTTTAAATTCATTGACCTTAGACGATCCCTTTCTGGTGAAAAAATCACAGGACGTAATTCAGGTTTTAGAAACCCATAAGAACAAAGGCCTCATGGCTTGCTCGTTTGATGTAAAAGACCTTTATTATTCACTGCCGCATGATGAGCTGTTTTTATGTATCGAAGAATGCATCGAAAAACACGACGTTGTTGCCTTCCAAAATGAGGCAGGCATCTCAGTCTCAGGGTTCTTAGAACTGCTTGAAGTGTATTTAAATTCAACATTTGCAATCTGGGATGGTGTTCTTTACCTGCAGAAAAAAGGAGTCTGCATCGGCTCATGCATAGCGCCCGTGCTTAGTGATCTGTTGCTCGCACAAAAGGACAGAAGGCTCCAACGACAATTAGAAGGGTCAAAAGCCTTGCGCTGTTTTCGGTTTGTTGACGATTTCTTTGTTCTGTTGGACACCGATGTCCACAATTTTGAACCAGTCAAGCAAGAGATTCAATATATTTTTGTCCAGTACCTTCATCCATTTACGTTGACTTCCGAAGTTCCTGAAAAAAATAATACGATTAGATTTCTTGATCTTAGACTCAGCTTTTCGCCGAATCATACCTGCTGGTCGTTTGAACCGCGAAGCAACAAGCCTCTACTTCCATTCGCATCGTCGCATTCCAAGCTAGTTAAACGTGCCGTGGCTAAGTCATGCTATTACAACGCTCTAAATAAATCTTGCATTCATGCTCAACAAGACAGTTTCAACCAGCAAACTGATCGCCTTGTTAAGGCAGGATATCCCAAGCAACTGCTCGTGTCCGTTTCTGAATCGATGCTCGCAAGTTTAAGCAAAAACAACAAGAATGATCTGACAGAGTCTGCCAAGGAAAAAGAAAAAACAACAGTTGTTCCTTACATTCATAAATTTTCCCATAAGCTAAAGAAGATAGGCAACCGAGCTCAAGTAAGAGTTGTTTTTTCGGCTCCCGAAAAGCTTGGGAAATTGTGTAAACGAGTTAATGATGAATTCACGCCAAAAAAGTGTTCCATAAAGCATGAAAATAAGTTTGTTGCATGCCAAGAAGGTGTCATTTATTCTATTCCACTTTCGTGCGGGAAACAGTATGTTGGCCAGACGGGCAGATGTGTGAACGAGCGCCTAAGAGAACATAACATCACTGTTTATAATACTGTTAAAGGGCACCTCGGCATCCACTGCCGAGACTGCGAAAGTAAAACGTGCCAACCATTCTTCCAACAAACAAAAGTGTTAAGTAGACACCCCAATACGCTGACTCGAGAAATCATTGAAGCTGCTGAAATCGCCCGGCTAAATGACGCATGTATCAGTAGTCCCTCCTTATCTTTGTCAAAGAAAGAATTAGAATTTCTATCTGCAAGGAAGTAATGCTGCTGTATCTATTTGGTATTATTTTTTGTGTGCGTGGACAAGTGTGTATCACTCCTATGTGTTCTTTTTGTTGCTTAGAGCCTGATGTATTTATTACCACGTTCCGAGCAATAAATCTTTAGTTGAAAGTCAGCGCTTGTCTTTGTGTATCTTCCTGTCGTCCTTGTCTTTTCGCGCTGTTCTTCTTGAACATGGCATACCAACTCGCCCAAGCATCAGTCCTAACGAGCTGAAGGGTGATCACAGAGGCTTGGCCCGCCTTGTCGTCTGCTCTTTTGGTCCGTCGTGTGGATGCTGTCGCCGGCCAGACCCGGCCGGGCCACGCTCGGTCGACCCCACGTGACCGGTCCGCAGGCCAGTCCGTGGCCCGCCGTCTGGATACACCTTAAGGTGTATCCAGACGACGGACCACGGACCTGTTTTGGCCCGCGGACTAGCGGTCACGTGGGGTTTCGCTTCCGGTCTGCGAGGTCCGCGCATGGTCCGCGGGCCGGACCACGCGAGAAATGCGAGAGCATTTTTTCTGGCGGTAGACCACGGACTTTTTAGCCTACTCGCACACATCGAGTCTGGCAGCTACACCACATTGGTCTTTCGCGGCTCGGTGCTCCCGGCAGTCGAGGCGACACCAGCGAAAGTAGTTTTTCTTCCACTGTTAACATGTCAACGTGGTCGGAAGACGCTACGTTTCACTTTTTAGCCTTAGTACAGCTTTATGGCTCGTTCATAATTGGGCATTCGACGGCGAGAGCGAGCGAAATTAGTCGCAACGTCGGCGCTCGCGACGTACACAGATATGGTTAGAAAAGAACAATTGATGTGGTCTACGTGCCATAAGCGTATGCACTATCATGTACGCTGAACGCAGGTATTTTTCGGCACGCTACAGCACTTCTCGTGTGTCTCTGACACATCTGCACATCGATCACATTTCCCACATTTAGTTCAGCGTATGCAAACACACACGGAAGGATACGCTCAGCCTTGTGGCGCCATCTAGTTTTTAGAACGGGTAACTATTTCTGTCAACAAACATACGCTCCGCTTAAGCCTAGAAAGGCACAATCGTCACTCTAAATAAAAATAAAGCAAATATTTTACACATACGTCTTCATATAGGCGAGGTGAGACCAAGCGAGAAATGGGTGCGCCATTTATTGCCAGTGAGCGCAACAAAAAAGGCAGTAACAACGAGGAATCCAGTCCGAAGGGAGTGGTCCAGCTTGGAAGCGCGCCGCCATATTTGCCTCCGTGGGAATGCAACTTTCTCCTCACCGCGGCATAAATGTGTCCCGTACCGATCGAGTTTTCCGCGGGGTATTTAGGCGGATCTCTGCCGCGGATTCCGCTTATTCTCGCCGCCGAATATTGAAGCGTGAGACGAGCGTTGCTGCAGGGTGATCACAGAGGCTTGGCCCGCCTTGTCGTCTGCTCTTTTGGTCCGTCGTGTGGATGCTGTCGCCGGCCAGACCCGGCCGGGCCACGCTCGGTCGACCCCACGTGACCGGTCCGCAGGCCAGTCCGTGGCCCGCCGTCTGGATACACCTTAAGGTGTATCCAGACGACGGACCACGGACCTGTTTTGGCCCGCGGACTAGCGGTCACGTGGGGTTTCGCTTCCGGTCTGCGAGGTCCGCGCATGGTCCGCGGGCCGGACCACGCGAGAAATGCGAGAGCATTTTTTCTGGCGGTAGACCACGGACTTTTTAGCCTACTCGCACACATCGAGTCTGGCAGCTACACCACATTGGTCTTTCGCGGCTCGGTTATAGCCCCCATAGCTCGGTTACAGTGAACTAGAATAGGGGTAGTGTGCTCACTGGGCGGGGTGGAGTGAAGCCGCCGATGTCGAAAAATGGCGGCGGCGCGGTGGCGGCGCGGCTGTCGTGTTCACTGTAGGAAGGCCGGGAAAGTGGCCCAAGCATATGCGGGGGTAAAATACCGTGTTATTGTCAAAAGATCGTGCCTGCGCGGAGTAAACTAGCTTGCATCATGTGCGTTGTTCAACATTAGCGGATGAAGGTTTAATAAAATCTTCATCCGCGCGAACACAGGAAGAGTCAAGCACGTGGAGCGCAGGCGCACAGCGGCCGCCACTTTGCGATGCTAATAACTCATCAGCTCAGATTGCGGACTCGACGCTAAGCATCGTCCTACCAGCGCGACGTAAAGCAAATGCTTTGAGCCACTAATTCAGCTACGGCGTGTCGCTTTATTCCTAATTTTAACGTAGACAAATATCGCTTGGGATCAATGCTAATGGTGGCTGTGAAACTTCACACATCCTTGCAGTTCATTTCGCGACTCGCTCACTCTTTTTGAATTGCATGTACCTACCTACCCATCACTTTGAACTTGCATGCAGTAACTCCTCTGCCATAGCATCAGCCCAAAGGTTTTCAACATATTTGAAGTGAAACAACACACGAAGCCCTTCGTCTTCAAACGGGAAAAGAAATTTGTTTACATCGTTTGAGATAAGGAGATAAGCTCCCAGGGAAAGCAACAGTGGCAGTGGTTCCGCTACGGCTCAACTTCAAGTGCTTGGCCCGTTCACGTCTGCTAGGCCTCTCAGTGTTGACTCCTTTCACAAAGAAGTGAAGCCTGACTACAATGTAAAACTTTACAATTTCCTTGGAAAGATCTTCTGCGCGAAGATGGCAACGAACCTCTTTGCACAACTTCGCTCTGACCACATCCAGGACATCAAAATGCTCTTTGAATGGAGCTGACTCTGGCTAAAGCATTCTGTGAAAAGGTTCTCGAGCTTCAGCACAAAATCGTAGAGCTGAGCAGAAGGGTAGATGAGTCCTTTTTTTTCGCAGTATTTGGTGTATCTAGCGAGCTGAAAGCTGTCATCAGTGGATGGCATAGTTGGAAGACCAATGCAGCTTTCACATTTTGCCTTTCAGACACATTTTCGCGCTACATAGCCTGCAATGTGAAAAACTTGTTGTGAGTCACTGTTGACTACATGTTGACTATGATCATGACTCGTTCCAGCCTGACCAACCGGCAATTTCACTGTAGTTCCTGCTGGCATACGACGTTGAGGTATCTCAGCGGCATCTTTATCGTCTACATCAAGCAAAGAGGCCAATATGTAATCTTCACAGTTTCCCTGCGATACACATTTCACCAAGCCATAAAATGAAAGGCAGTTTACTATGATTAAAAACTGTGTAGGCGTCGGGTGCTCATTGCTGCCAGATGACTGTCTTATGGTACCGAAAAGGTTCTCTAATGGGTCTTGGCATAGCTTAGATGTCATCAAGTACTTATATTTCAGCTTTTCTGTGAGGTAAGTCAGCAATTATAGAGTGCCTGAAATCGTTACACGAAGACCAGTAGCGGTAGAGTTGCTCATGAACCCACCGTTGTCCTTAGTACAATCTTCCCACTTATCAATGAATATCAAAAATGCTTTCAGCACAGCAACTTGAGACGAGCTTGGCCGCAGGGCTTCTGCTGGAAAGCGCGAGGTCATCGCTTGGATCAGCTGGTAGATTTTCCTGCAATAGAAAACAAATATTACATCAGATGCAAAAATAAGTGTTACTAGAGTAGTGCAACTGGGGCCTCTGAAAAGCACTGTTTCAACTTGAGGTGGCACTACCATGTACGCCTTGCACCTATTCGCAACAAAAATGCTAAATTTTCTTCTAGCCAAATAGGAACTTAAACAGCAGAATGCACCTGTAATCAGAAAATGCAGTCATACTTACTTGAAAAAAACTTGAGTAGCAGATATGCTATTATATATATCCTCCAAATCTGTCTTATGAAGATGAAGTCCTTGAAGCACCTTTGCACAGAACAGCTGGAAGGCGTACGTGACCCTCATTTTCTCAAAGTTGTTTGGCTGCAGATGGCGTGTTGTAATTCCCGGCATCGCCTTCAATGTCACATTATTAGAATCTATTTTGAAGGCTTGCTTCACGTGATTCATGGAGACCTACAAACCAAGATTAATGAAAATACACAACTGCGTCAATCACGAGTACCCCTTCAAGGTCTCATGTGTTTCTTAAACGCCAGTGCAAAGAGAGAATATATAGTGAAATTTAACTTACGTGACCATCTGGAGTGTTGAATGGACCCTTCAGAAGAGAGTTCCGCAGACACTTGACTAAATGGGGGAAATCTGACACAAAGAATAGGCTTCTTGAATGGTCCACAGGATGCCTCACTTTGAATTTCACGGAGGATGCACTGCCCCGTATTCCCATTATGCTCCACATCGTCCTATTCCAACTTGCCCGTCACAAGTTATAAAATCGACAAACAACCCACTGTAGCTCAAAGGATACGGGACGAAAAATGACAACTTTTTCCGACACCACTTCATTCCTTGCGTTTAGGACTGACGTGCAGTAAAACGTTGCGTCGTTTTGGCCAGGAAGCGCATTCTTCGTCCAGAACGCTGAAGGCACACTCAAGCTTTCTATGTCTTCTCGCTGCAGTGACACGGAAGAACAAGCAAAGGCGTCGGATGGCACAGCGTCACAGAGACTCTGTTCTGCCAGTTCCGTCACCGAAGTACCGTCAGTGGTAGCAACGCTCGCACCATCCGCACCACCGGTATCTTGGCGACAGCTTTCACAAGCTGCTTTGGATGTGGGCCTTTCTTCGTCTCCACCTGACTGTTTTCTCTTGCTGGACTGTCTCGGCAGCGGCATTTTCTTTGACAGGTATTTCGGCAAGTTGGGCAAGAGGGTCGGAATGGCATCAGTTGTTAAAGCTGGCTTGCCACGAGGAATACGAACCTCTTCCCCTTGCACGACGTGGACGTAATCGCGGATGACGAAGCGCGTCTCGAAATGTAGCTCACACACAGCACAACTGTCGTCAAGCTTTTTGTCCGAGCGACGCAGGTTTCTTTCCTACTGCTCCCTTAAAGCAGCCTCCTTCGGCACGCTGAAGAGGGCTACATTTGGGCCATCTTTCTTGTAAGCATAGCCGGTATTGCAACCCGGCGCGAAGCAATGGTTCTGCCGGCGACCCGGCATTTCTTTTCCCTTACGGAACTCTTGCAGTCTATCCAGGATGGTACAGCCTCGCCTTGAAGGTTCGTGGAACAAGAAATCATGCCCTAAGCACGCCACAGAATCCTCCACAGCAAGCACAACACATACACAACGCCACGACTACCAAAAAAACAACTCCCAAGCGTGTCACCGTGCGGCGGTGGCTACAGTGTTTGGAACGGTAGCGGCACCTAGCGGACAGGCGGGAAACTAAAATTGCGAGCCTATGGAGACGCGGCGCAGTGAGCCCACTACCCAATATTCAAGTGCACTGTAGCTCGGTGCTCCCGGCAGTCGAGGTGACACCAGCGAAAGTAGTTTTGTTTCCACTGTTAACATGTCAACGTGGTCGGACGACGCTACGTTTTACTTAGTACAGCTTGATGGCTCGTTCATAATTGGGCATTCGGCGGCGAGAGCGAGCGAAATTAGTAGCAACGTCGGCGCTTGCGACGTACACAGATATGGTTAGAAAAGAACAATTGACGCTGTCTACGAGCCATAAGCGTATGCACTATCATGTAGTGTAAACGCAGGTATTTTTCGGAGCATTACAGCACTTCTCACATTTCCCACTTTTAGTTCAGCGTATGCAAACACGGACGGAAGGATACGCTCAGCCTTGTGGCGTCATCTAGTTGATAGGCCGGGCAACTATTTCTGTCAACAAACGTACGCTCCGCTTAAGCCTCGATGGGGCACAATCGTCACTCTAAATAAAAAATAAAGCAAATATTTCACTCATACGTCTTCTTATAAGCGAGGTGAGACCAAGCGAGAAATGGATGCGATTTTATTGCCAGTGAACGCAACAAAAAAAGCAGTAACAACGATGAATCCAGTCCGAAGCGAGTGGTCCAGCTTGGAAGCGCGCCGCCATTTTTGTCGCCGCGGGAATGCAACTTTCTCCTCACCGCGGCAGAAATCTGTCCCGTACCGATCGAGTTTTGCGCTGGGTGTTTAGGCGGATCTATGCCACAGATTCCGCTTGTTCTCGCCGCCGAATGTCGAAGCGTGAGACGAGTGTTGATGCAGGCTGATCGCAGAGACTTGGCCCGCCTTGTCGTCTGCTCTTCTGGTCCGTCGTGTGGACGCTGTTGCCGGCCAGGCCCGGCCGGCCCACACGCGGTCGACCCCACGTGACCGGTCCGCGGGTCAGTCCGTGGCCCGCCGTCTGGATACACCTATAGACGATGGCACCAGCTTTCGATCTATGTAATATTTAGAAACTCTATGACCATGTCGCCCGCGCTACCCGCGAGCGCGATCCTATGCTTCTTGGCGCCACTAAACTCAGGGCGGAGAAACAGCTATGATGCATTTCCTGCGGCAAGATTCCGTCGAGTGCCAGCTCTAAGATATTTCTTTATGGGAGCATACGATAACCTGTTTCAACCTGCCTGACTTCGTTTTCCCGGCTGCGCCCTCCTCTTTTTTATATTTCAATTTTTGTGCCCTTGGGGGCGTGACCTTGTGACCGGATTGCCGTTCACCCCTGGGCCAATCAGCCACTTCAGCAATTAACTCGGGACGTAAAATCGCATCATGTGCAGGTCATGTCTACTGCTGTCCCATTAAAAATCACCGGAGCACCTAATTCTATTATGTGCTGGCAATGCGATAGCATTATCAGCTGCTGATGCCCTTATAGGAAATAACATCACTCCTGATCCGCTTACGTCATTTTCGTCTAGCCAAAGCTCGGGTCTAGTGACGTCAATTCCCTCCAGCAAATGAGGAAGTCACTTCCCTCTAGCCGCTTGGCGAATTTTATGACCGAATTTTGGCCCTATGCTATCGTAATAAAGAACGAAAATAAAATAAAACATTGCGTTTCAGGAAGCTCGGTTCTAACGTGCACATGTTTCCTTGCTGCAGGCTATGGCTCGGAAGGACTGGCGTCTGTGGAAGCACGCGATTATCGTGAACCGGCTGCGCCAGAAGCGCCGTGTCCCGGCGCTGTTCTCCTCCAACAGCACAGCCTATGAGCGGCTGCAAGAGATCAAGATTATACTGCGCAACAGCGGAGCGAACATCAGAGCATGGTGCGCTCGAGACAGCACTCGAACCTGTAAGATGCAGCGCCAGCTGAAACAGTGGAACCACGTCCTGGCCCCCGTAAACATTCAGCTGAGAGAACGAGACACCCCTGGCGAGCTGGAGGTCATATTTTTCGACGCAGCCGGCGACCTGCAGGACAGCGCATGCCTACTCCAGCGCGCCATCCTTCTGTTTCACTGGCTGCTCGCCACACACAACTGCGTGACCGCCATCCGTGTGGACGACTGGGGCGTGTTCCAGCATGCCGCGCACTTTGGCCTGTTCTGTGACGGCCTGCGCCAGAGCCGTCGCCTCAAGAGCCTCAAGCTATGCTCGAAACTTCGTAACTTGACTCTGCACAGGTGGCTGCTGGTTTCGATGCGCCGCCTGCGCAGCCTCGAAGAGTTCGCCTGTGAAGCCCTGCACGTAAGCGACGACTCAGAAAACACGACTGAGCTCATCAACTTCGTAGCGAGCCATGCCAATCTGGGTCGGCTTGCGGTTGAGGTATTTGTCGGCAAGTCACGTGGCATGTGGCTCTTCGCTCAGCAGCTCGCGAGAAGTGAAAGCATCACCGACCTCCGCATTGACGTGACCTGTCTGAGAGTGTTCGAATACAACGCGTTCTTCAACGCTCTCAAAGAAAACCACTCACTTCAGTCGCTACGCCTGGTCGGATCACTGCAGGAGCCCACCGTGAGTGTCGCTGCGATCGCAAGAGCAGTGGAAGGCTTGACGGCGCTGGTAACTTTGGAGCTGTTCTGTTTTCGAGTCAATACCAGTGAGGCCTGGGACCTGGCAATGGCCCTCTCCTGCAGCAAAACAGTGCAGCAGCTAGGACTTCTCTCGTGCATGCAGATCTTCAAGCGCGTGACCAGCGTGCCTATCACTGGAAGCGACTGGCGCATCCAGCCCTATCTGCACCTTCTGCGCCAATCTACATCACTGCGGATACTCACATTGTCTATGAGTCAGTTCGACAAGAGGGAACAGCGGTTGTTCTTCGAGGCGCTGGCGCTGAACGACGTCGTCGAAGAGGTGCACATCAAGGACCGCCGCCACTGTTACAAGAGCGATCTGTGCCGCGCTATCTGCGAGACCAACACTGGCAGCCGGGTGAGGATTGGCACCGTTTGTGTAACCGGGAGTGGCTGCGAGGAGTTGAAGTGGTTGCATATTCGAGATGCCTGCATACTGGTCGAGGCGACGGCACTCCCTGATTTAACGTACAGCTGTTTAGCGCAGCTGCAGATGCTCGACACTTTGACAACCCTGTCCGTGAATATAGCAGCAGACCTTGGCAAAGAGTCAGCCGAGTTGCTCGCACAGTACCTGCAGGAGACACGGCTGCTGACCGAGGTCACGATGAGCTTCTTTGCGGGCCGTTCCGACTCACTAGTGCTACTCGAGGCACTCGCTCAGAACACGAGCATCACGACGCTCGTCGTCGATCGCTGGTGTGACACCAGGCACACTGCAGAAGAACTGGCAGGCGTCGTCTGCTCAAGCAAGAGGATTCGGGCGCTCACCTACCACTTGGCCAGCAGGAGTCCCTCGCCAGCGTTCTTTTCGACCCTTGCCAGGCACATTGTGGGCAATTGCACACTCATTTCGGTCAAGGCTTATCGGCTGAGAGCCTCAGCTAAACACTGGAACGTCATCCAGGAAGTATTAGCGCGTAACAGCACGCTCCTGGTCCACGCCGCGCAATACGTTGTCGGCTGTGCGGTGAGAAAAAAAGAGGGAGCAAAGGCTCTCGAGCTTCTGGGCTTGGATCACATGCTCGTCACCAAAGTCCAGGAAATGGCTTCAGTGGACGAAGAACAAGCTCGGAGCACAATCAACAGCAGGCTCGCCGACCTGAACAACTTGCACGTTGGCATGCACGTCGCCGGTGTTGTGGGGGAGAGTGTTGTTTGCCGAGACAGTGCCGAGGGTCGCCCCTGCCTGGACACAATGCCATACGAGTGCTGGCGGATCTTGCGGCGGTGTTTGCGAGTAAAGTATGTTGTAGACAGCCAAATGTGTTAGGAATTAGGCCAGTTTTGCGCAGCAGAAATCTAAACTATCAAGTTTAGAACTTTGTGTGGCGACCCATGCATTTAATTATGATATGAACGCGCAGCGCCGTCAGAAATGCATTATGGAGAGGTCATGTTATTGTGCGCCTTTTTATTTTTATTTTAATAATTGTGCAGTTGTGATTTGTAACGTATAATAATTTGAATAAATTTCTATTTTCTTGCTTGCCAATTCTGGCACATTACTCTTGCTGCTCTGGGATTGTATAGTAAAAAATCTGCGTTGCTAAATGGTCCAGTGATCACGAGGGTCATAAATGTTACGAATATATAGGGTTATTTACCAGCGGCTTTGGACAGTAAACCGTCCTTCATCAGGATTAATGTCGTAGTTAACGATGGTGCACCATCGAAAACCGTTGATAAATAAACCTGGTTAACTGGAAATTTCGGCCAAAAATGAGAAGGTGAGACTGCATAAACTGCAGCAGATTGCATAGAAAACTGCGCATGGTGGCGGACAGCGCCCGCAGAAACTCGCACAGCAGACTTCGCTTCTGATCGAATAATTGCGTCGTTAGCACCACACACTTGCGGTCTATCGTACAGCATTAGAGAAACAGCTGCGCCCGTGTCATAGCCTCAGCTTGAAAAACCTTCAAGCCACAAAACTAAAATCATATTTGAGAGGCGGTCCGAGGCAATTTGTTCACGCATGTACTTCTATTTTTTGCCGCGGACACATTGTACACATGACCGAGAGTTGACTCCTGTGACACTGGCAGTCTCATGCCCATTGAGTCAATTGACATCAAACTCGACGGAGATCGACCACTGCCACACGGCGGCTTTCAATGACCATTGCAATCTGTGGACATCGACTTAGTGCAGGTTCGCGAATGGCCATTGAAATCTCAAGTGCCATCGAGAACAACCTGGGCACTCGCTTACGTTGAAAAAATAACATAAAAACTCGAAATAAGCAAAAACACCTTTGATTGCATGGAAATATTTTTGACTATATGCATGCATTTCCTGGTTCATAGACTCATTTTTATTCGGTAGTCAAATTATAGCTCCACGGAACTTCCGCCAGCCAGATGTAAACAAACCGAGGCTATTTCAGTTGTGCGACATCGCCATGGGTACACTGTAAAAACAAACCGTCATTTTGACGGCCACTTTTTTATCTATTTTGACGAGCCGCCGGCGTCAAACGGGAAAGACGGAGACTTCGCCGTGAACGAGCGGGCGAGGAGAAAGAGACGGAGAGCGCAACACAAAACGAGAAACTCTATTGGCTGGCGCGTAGGGGTACGTCATGTGAGACGTCGCTCAAAGCGCGCTTCCGGCCCCCGCTGTGAAGGAAGGAGTCCGGTTGTCGTGGTTCCCTCTCGCTTTTCTTTGTGCGCGCTGCTTCTGCCCGGGTGTGCGTTCTGCATTTTGCGCCATTTTGCCTTTTTGTGTGCGACGCGTTGGAAGGCCGCGAAGACGCAATCAAGGAACGTATGGGCTGCAGCCGAAAGTCAACTGCAGCGGGTAGAGGTAAGTGTTCTGCTTATATGCTTCGTTCGTGCAGTACGCGTTCTGTGAGGCACATAGCTACGAGGAGCACGCTAGTTCTCACGCGTAATGTATACACGCACCGATGGCCGTGGGCCCGAGATTGCCGTTCAGAGACGTGCTTCTACGTAAAGCGTGAATCGCGGCCTCATGGTTCAGCCACGTGCAGCGATTTTCAGGGGCTGCGTGCGCCCACGTGTAAAAAAAAAACTTCCTGTGAGGAACACTGAAGCGTACGAAGAGCATTGGCACTCGTTAATTGAAGAAAGTCGAAGAAAGTCGTTTATAGTATCTCTATCATGCGGGCACATACAATCGCGATCGAGCCTGACTTTCGGTTACGATTACTGCTACGCGGGCCAAGGATCAAAATCGAGTTGGTCGAGCTCTAGCGCGCCATGCGCCTCTGTTTAAATGCAGAACACCTTATGAATGGGCTTAATGGGCAGTAAAAATTGTCGTAGAAACCATTTTTTACATTTTCAGTTGTAATTCAGGCCAAGACATGTGCTATGACTACCATGCTGGCCATCTGCAGCTCCCTTGAATTCATGGTGTCGGCACTACTGTCGTAGGTTCGTAAAAGTATTCGTCAATAAAAAGCAGACTACTTTTCGTGCACTGATCAGCTTTTTTCTGTTTTATTTCTTACGCTCTCTCTTTTTTGTTGTTCCTCGCTTCCTGGCACACCGAGCCCCATACGTCGGTGTCCGGTGGCGATGGGGCAGCTCAGTGTTTAGTTCGTGTACTGATAGTGTGCAGTTTCATTCTTGTATAGCATTAAGATATGGGCCTAATTATTTCAGCAATAGTTATTTCCAAATAAATTCTATTCATTTTTATAGCTTATTGCCTATAAGCCTCAAACAAGGGCCAAAAATTTCTTTCGACTGGCGTATCCATTAGCTGGGAATTATTGAATCAAGTAAATTTGTAGTCTTGTAATTTTATACCGCATTTTCATCCATTTCTGCTGAAATGATACTGTACCCGAGGTGTAGAAAGTGCCTTGATGACAGCAGGATCGTTGGAAGTATGGTTATGATTTATTATTGAGATGCATGTATCTGATCACTGATGTTTTCTCTGGAGTCTAATAACATGTGGCTTGTGAATTCCCAGCATGCAGCTGAAGGGGGGCTGGAAGGACTGCCAACAACTCCGCACCTTGCTGTGATTGGTATGTATTTGTCATTTATAGAACTTTGGCTCAAAACATGGCTTGTACAGTGTATTTTATTATTCTACGATGTAACCTGATTTTGTGTAACTTCACTCTACTTAGTAGGACATATTCAAAACTTAGGAATGAGGCTAGCCCTGGATGAAAGGCTTAATTGCTGCTTCATCTTATGTATGTACAGTTTGTTTAATAATTAAACATGATAACAATGTGCAAGTTTGGCCAGTAGTTTTCCATTCTTATTAGAGTGTACAAAAAATTTGGAACTCAGTAGCAGTACTGTTGATAAGTGGGGAGGGTGGGGCAATCTCCGCACTATAAGGTGATATGCCAGAGTTCATCGAGACTAATGTGCGGCCTTTTGACTTGCCAAAAGCATGACGTTCTGCTAGAAAGCATGAACGAAGCTGAGCTTGGCTTTTCTCATCATTGTCATGGCAGGCTAGGTACAAAATGGAGGGCCTTTGAAAAGTTGCCTCGGTGCTTGCCCAAGTTTCGTTACCTCATCACTATTCCCCATTATTTAAAAAAAAACGAAGTATTCTGTCGACAAAGTTAATTCTTTTTTGTCGTGCAATATTTGTAAAGCTTTTTCCATAAACAAGTTCTATGTAGTATGTTTACATGAAGCAAGCGTCTTCAACAGATATAATTAGTGGCGTGTAAAGCACTGATAAGGGAGGGCATGTTGCATGTGTCTGTCTACTGCCAGGGTACCATAGGGCCTAGCAACAAGACCCAGTATGGCTTTTTACGAGTACATTTGAATTCGGCTTCTCTCAGTGGACACATCGAAGGCCATAGAGTTACTCGAATTATTAGATCACCCCTTTAGTGGGTAGCGTTTGCGTGTGACTAATTTTTTTTCCTTGCAGGATCAAGCATGGGGGACATAAAGAAGATCATCGTTGCAGTGGATTCTACAAGAAGTCTTGAGAAGGCCATGGGCCTCCTCCTTGGTGCCTTCTTTGTGTTCAACGTTGCGTACCCTCCCGACTGCCCCCTCACCATGGAGCTTTTGCAGAGGTAAATGAGTGAATGTGGATGATGCGTTTGATAAGCAATCGGAATCCGAGGCAATAGTGTGAGCAGCAGGCTTCTTTTTCCTGAGGAAAGGCACTCGCCCTCCTTAGCCAGTGCCTGCAAATGATCAGTTCTGCCCTGTTCCCCTGAAATTCTGATGTCGTCACATACATTCCTCTCGTGCATTTCTTTGTTCTCTGGCACAGCACCGTGTTGCTTTTTTGGCACACCTGTATGGTGATTTGCCAGTCACAGGCGTCTTTAGAAAGTAGAATGGTAAGATTATTGACATAGTGCTGCTTGCCAGCAGTACATGCTAACAAGCCTTGCACATTGGCTAGCTCTGGCAATTGCGAGATGAAGGCCGGACTTCTAATTTTAAATTGCACCCAGTTTGGTATTCTGACACTTGCAGAATTGCGGATTTGATCATTGTCATGTGATGAATGCACAAGCCTGGCAGTTTGCATTGCCTAAACTTGGTCACGTGTCCTGTGAGTGCATCTAGATAACACTTTTCAGTGTTTTGCTTATTTTTTTGGTTGGCTACTGCAAGAAAGGGGCTAGAACGAAGAACCAGATAGGACGGGCGACTGTCAATTATTGCTAAATGTAATGTGTGCAGCACTTTTATAAGTACCGACGTCAGGAAAAATAGGAGCGAGGATTAAGTGTAAATGCAGTTATTTTAAGTTGCTCTACTATGTATCGTGTCCACTGGCTAATGTCCTAGTGCAACATTACAGTGTGTCTGACTATGGGGTGCGTCCACACATGTGGCAAGTTGCCGGATCCCTCTCTGCACTTTTACAGGCCTCAGGTTCCCTTGTTACCATTGATGCAGTGCTCGCTGTAGCCTGTGTACAATCAGCCCCGAGAAAGTAGAGCTCTCTACCTCACCTTCTGGGCACTCAACAAACCTTTTGCAATGATGAATGTCAGATTTCATTTTGCATTGAAACGGGAGACGTGACACATAGGCAAGACAGCTTCACAGGTACTGTCACAACCATTACATGGCACTTTCCCCTTTCACCTGGTGATCTTTTAGGGGCTGGCAGGGTTATTAGCCCCTTTCAAAAAAAATTATGCTGTGATCCCATATTTGTCCAGAATTGCTCAGTACTTGAAATGGACAGGTGAAAGAGCCATCGTGAAGTCTGCTATGTTGGCACCTGAGAAGTTGGCCGCCCTTTGTGTCAACAGTTGCAGTGTAAAAGAAAAAAAATTAAGACATTCATCATCGTGACAGGTTTGTGGATTGCTCAGAAGATTTCAGGTGTGAAATTCCGCTTATTTGTGGCCAAGGGCACAGAAATTAGAATGAGCATTGTGCAAATGGTAAGATGATGAGGCATGATAATGAGGTTTTTAAATGTATGCATGGTTGCCACATGTGCAATTGCAGCCTATACCTGGACATCAGGGTGTTACATCAATACTGACCTATGTTTGCGGCTGATAGCTGAAAACACTGAAATGCAGCAAAATGCTCTTGCATAGTTATGGTTTCTAGACTCTGTGTATGGTTCCTGTACATGATGAGCACCTATTGTTACTAGAAATACTATACGGTGTGTATGTGCAATTGTGGGCTGTTTTTACGAGTTATAATAATGGTTACATTTAGGTACATCATCTATTGTTAGTGCATGTATATGTAGCTATTTAAGCGCACTACTAGTGTGCTCACATTTGTTGCTACCTGATTTTAATCTCGTCTTTCAATTTCGTAATACTGTGTGTTGCAGAAGGTAGTGCAGTTCACACATTCATGGCATTTCACGCGTGTAGGCAGAGTATGTGATTGGCACAGTTTATGGAGCATGGATTTATTCTATCCTCGTTTTGTTTCCAGGTACCTTGGGCAGAGCAACCCAACGAAAGGGCGCGGCAAAGGCAGGGCCTGCGGAATCGCACCAAAGTTGCTGAGCCTGCTGAATGCACTTTAATTTATGAATAAATGTGCAAGTAGAAATGTAAATTTGTTTTTGTTGCATGGTTTATGAGGTACTGCCCACTGCAAGTGACTTTCATGTGGTCAGGTTCACCACACTATATATTGACACAGAATTATGTTGAGACTTGTCGTGTTGGGCCATCATACTGACAACACAGTTGCATTTCATGTTGACAAGCCAAATTTTGGAATGGTTAAAAGCATAGTCATTTCGAAATTACAGCCTGCTATTACCTTGATGGCCAAATGCTGTACTGACAGTTATAGATAATTTCAAATTTGCAAAAAGTCTTGAAGTCATAAAAAACGTTTTAAAATTGACAGCTTGCCATCGCAGACAATCAGTGGTATAATTACAGTTTGGCTATATTTTCAAATCGATAAAAATGACATCGAAGTCAGGAAAAAACATTGTCATTTAGAAATGACATCTTGCTGTAACTGCTACGGTCAAATGCTATCAAATTGACAGTTTGACTGTATTTCACATTGACAAGAAAAACATCAAAATGATGGAAAAACTGTCATTTAGAAATGATGTTCTGCTGTCACTTTGATGGTCAAATGTAATCAAATTGACGGTTCAGTTGTATTTCAGATTGACAAGAAAAACATCAAAATGATGAAAAAGCACCGTCATTTTAAAATGACGGGGTGCCATCATTTTAACGGTCAAATGCTTGGAAATAGAGCTGCCAAGGTATTTCCCGTCATTTTGACGGATTTTTTTTTACAGTGTATAGTGAACTAGAATACTGCATTGTAGTGCACTACGGCGATGGGCATCGCGGCGTCCATGCGGGGCTCCCTTTCTTTTTTTCGCCTCTCAGGGCACTTAGCGACAACCGAGACCAAGAAGTGCCCCACAAATGCCGCAACGACCATTGCTATTGCCACGACAAAGACGATCACTGATCTGCGGCAGCTTCTCCGGCGAACAGTGAATGCTTCTGAAACGAAGTGCGCTTCGCTGCCCGTCGCCGGCCCGCCATTGCTGTCTCGAGATTGTGCCTAGCTGTGAAGTATTTGAGCAGCTTTATTAGAAAAAAAATGTTCAGTTACAATAGAACTTACGTCAACATTTGGCTCGTTTTACTCAACCCCGTATTTTTTTTTTTATGTCGCCACCCTGGCGACATACTTCAATTAAAATGTTAATTTAAATGTGCCATGTCAAGGCGGTACATCTGGGTTGCCCTAGAAAACATCGATGGCCATTGAAGACTGCCCGTGCTCCCCGAGCCACGTCAGGACACTCATGACTCGCAATGTTACGAAAAAGCAGGTGTGGGCATTTTCTCCCCCACATTGGTTCGGACGTTTTCCCTACATCTTTCCGACTTCAGTCCGATTTATCTGGCCGCAATATTAGAAGCAATCTTAGCCTTACAGTAATTAGATAATACATTTTTCAGGTCATGGTTGCCATGGACTCTGTACGTCATTGTCCACAGCCACAGAGTCTAGAGAATTACGCGTATTTAGGTTCCTGATTCCGCTCCACATAAATTCGGCACGGATGCTACAGCACAAGAGTTTTCGCTTAAATGAGATCTCAGATTCCTTAGCAAGGGCCTCTCTAAGCCCTTATTGCTGTCTTGCCTACCTCTGCATTTACAGCCGCGGTGAGGTTTCACAGCTACACAGCATTTCAGGAAATTGCTGCCTTAGTACTTGCATCATCTCCCGAGTATCTTCAGCATCTTACATGGAGTCGCAAAGGCCGGAGTCTGGCAGGTTCCTTCCTCTATTTAGTTTTCCTTTCCTCCCGATTCAGCCATACCAGGCCAAACATTCCGATTACACAGTGCCTAATTTATTCACATGTATTCACAATTGGGGTGACACCACTCTGCCGTCGGGATGCGGCCTCTCGTCTCGGCATCTACCACCCGTCTGTCCCGTTCTTCTCGGTCGTATCTCCTCTCTTCCAGGTCCTCCTTTCCAGCTTGCTCTCTCTCGTCCTTGCTTTCCCTACGTTTCCTTCGGTCGGCTCCTTGTGAAGGCATCTTGACTGGTTCCCAGAATCCGACGGTCGTTACGGAGGCGGCGCGCAGACCTTGGTCTTATCGGGCGACGCCCTTCTCCGGAGTATTTCGCAGGGGCCAGCATCTCTGTACCCGGCGCCAACTGCCGCCACCTCGGTCAGTGCACACGGCTGGTTCCGTGGCACGCAGGACCGGCCCGCGCGTACGGACCGCGCGCGCACACACACCCATGATGCCCCCGTAACTGCTGTTCGGGGGGGGGGGGGGTATTTCGTCCGTCGCCGGTGAGAGCACACACATACAAACACAACGCGCCGGCCGTTTCTTCTGGCTCCGTTCGGATGCGACAAGGCCGCGCGCCCAACAGCTAGCGGTGGCGCAGGCTGGAGGCCTCTTCCACGCGTTTGCGTTGACGGCTTCCCCTGCTAAACTTCTACGTTCACAGATCTGCTCTGGCGCAGCCTCCCTGTTTTGCCCATTTTGTACCGAACCTGAGACAATCGATCACTACCTCCTGTTCTGCCGCCGTTTCAAAGAGGGGACTCCTGCTATGCTTTGCTATAGAAAATTTCCTTTAAGAACGCAGCAGCTCCCATTCTGAGACTACTTTTTTTGTCTTCCAGGCCAGTCAATACAAACTCGAAGCATTACATGCAGTATATCCGAATTCGCACATAAATCCATTGTCCCGCATTCAATCTCCCGGTAGTTAATAGGTCCCCGATGGTTACTCCTTCCAGCCTGCCAATAACCTATTAATGCTTTTTCTTCCCTCGAAGCGCTTATGTCTCCTGCAATTCACCGCCTGTGTCTTGGCCACTCTCCCGTGCCGTGCAATGTGCCATGTTTATTTGAGGCCAACAACAAAAAATCCCGGCGCGGCACATGCGCAGAACGTTCTAATCGTCGACAGTGCAACGCGGCAAGAGCGCTTCGTCGTCTCCTCCCCGTGACTCACCGGCTGGACGTGGACACCTGCACACTGCTCCATTCCGTCTACACGAAGACACCCCAGTCAGCGAGGACCCTCAGTCAGTTAGAATATTTGCCACAGGGCAAGTTTCCGATCACTTGTTGCTGACCACCTTACCACAAGGGTAAACGTCTGGGGCTCCCTTCGCAATGTTTTGCTACCCAATAACATTGCTCGGTCTAGCAATGTTGGTTGGACACCGTCAGCAGTGTGGGCGCGAATTCCCCGTTTTGTACCATTTTGTTTACATCGCGTTGTGTGCCTGCAGGTGCGATGGCTCTGGGTTTTACATACGACACACGCCAATTCCTCCTTTGTGTCGGGCGTGACATCATTCGAGCTCGCATCTGGCTCCGTCTGACCACAGCTGACGAGCCCTTTGATGGGTCGTAAGCATCCGCGGCGCTGTTCTGCTTCATCATGAATGTGAGCCACTGCTGCATTCAGCTAGTTGTTGCCATGAACAGCATTTAAACATCGCCTTCGCTGCGGCGTCCAGCGTGTTCGTCGAACAACGTGCTCCGCCGCCGCCATCTCCCATCACAATATCTTACTCTCGAACAAAAAAGGAACTCCTGCGCCTTCTAGCGCGGTCTCTCACGAGCGCTGCCGATGCCCCAATCGTACCGCAGCCTCGATCGAGCTTTCCGTCACCATTGCGTGCTCGCCGGCACCACCCGGTTTGAGCGCATTGTGGTCGACGCGAGTATCGTGCTTGCTTCCTGGCGCAGCAGCTAAACTGGCAAGGTGTCCTCTCATGTTCGTAGGAAATCCATCGACGATTCCGACGTCCAAGAGGTATATATATATTACGTATATAAAATTGCGTATTTCAAAAGGTAGGTACATTCAGCTCTTTTCAGTGTCACCTTGGAAAAGAATTAAAATTTAGTTTTGTTAATTTCAGTTAATCATCATTTAATTGTTCTCCTAAGAGGAATACTTGGATGGCAATAGATAGAGCCCAATATCGTTATAGGTATTGAAATTATCGATAAGATTAAATACGTGCAATGCATTCTGGCCCTGGTGATGATTTGGTTACGCATCCATCTTTTGATAAAAGAACAAGTGAGGATGTCGCAATCATTGTACAAACAGCAACATGCAGAGCAAAGTTTGTCCTGCGTGTTACTTTCCTGCATTTTTTTATGTTCTAGGTTAGTTCCACACGATCTGTACCACAAGGCCAGGTTCCTATTCGTCGGTTTTACAGTGAGGACAAACTGAACTTGACTTACGTTCAATCATATTCAGTTTCTAATCCCGTTCATAGCCAAGCGGATACCGCCGTCTCAAAACACAAGCGGCAAACTTTGCTGTCGTGTCCACCCACCACATATCTCTACTCGCTCGCATCTCCACTCACACTCACGTCCATTCACTCACTGGCACACCCATGACCACTCCCACGTACTCACACTCATGTTCATGACATTAGGCTGGCCTTAGGTGGGCTCTGCCTTTTAGGCTCGGGCTAGGGCACTGGAGTGAACTTGTCAATATGCCCTCACTAGCCATCGCTTCTTTGGTTGGTTGAAAAACGTTCATGGAACAAAATGGTGCCGCGCTGTTTGCAGTGCCGAGGAGGATTGGGGCGGTTGTTTCCCCCCTCGCAGTCCGGATGCCCAGCTGACGCAGCCCAGCGTCGGAGTAAGTTTGCAAGCAAAGTGGAGGGAGACGGATCCTTCTTTTCCCGAGACAAAGGCGGGACTCTGCTGCCTCGGCTTGTCGGGAGCCGGGGCCTTGACACCGCGAGGAGGACGGCTTTGTTGCGCGTTCACTGGTCTCGCGTGCCATGGCCTGTGCGTGTTCTGGCTCGCGTTTCTAATGCGCGACCAGAAGCAGCACCAATCCTAGCTTTCATACCGATTCGAATGCAGCAAACGTTATTTGTTGTTTTATTTAAGCCACTGCGTTAATGACCCCGTTCTCCAGGAAATCTGGCATTGGTGTCGGTGTTGTTGGCCTCGGCATTGTGAGCGAAAAATCACGTGTATGACTCTGGCAGGTGGTCCCCTGAGAGCAACCTAGGCGGCAGGAGGACCACCTAGGTCATGTGACCTTGTGGCGCCCTCACAACCTGCCCACCGTAACAGGCGGCTGTTAAATGATTGGTCGCTGAGCAACTTGCCCACCGCTGAGAGCACCTGCCATCGCAGGGCAGTGGGGCGCGCATCTCTTAAGGCTGTTGTGCAATCGTTTTTTTTTCGCATGAGCACGCATCCTTGCGACCATGCGCACGGGCGCGTGAGGGCGCTGAGCGGATAAGGTGTTGTAGGATCAAGTTTGCTGCATGTGAGCGAGTGGACGATTCCGGCGTTCTGATTAGCGTGCTCCTCAATGCCACCTGTGCGGCCGCACAGGCATGTGCCGTAGCACCAAGATATCTTGCCGCACGAATACACACACATTAGCATTGTGGCTCACCCGAGACTTGTATAGCTGTGTGATTTTTCGTAGCAGGTAAAACCGGAAGCTGGAATGCAGCAGTGCAAAAAAGCCCGGAGAGTTGTGCTCAGAGCCAGTCAATGGTGACACATGCAGAAACAAGCTGGCATGTTGTCTGCACAACTCCAAAAAATTCCGAAAGTGCCCATGTGAATGAAAATAAAGTGGTTGCTTAGTACTTACAAAAAGCCATTCATGCCCTTTACCTTCAGTGTAAACATAACATGAAGTGGGAGTTGGTAAACTGGCTTACCTTTGGACGACTCTTGGTTAAGGTTG
>JARKHS020014388.1:0-23154 GCA_030143305.2 Amblyomma americanum
CGGTGCCTTTCCTTCGGGCGAAACATTTAGCAGCGTGGCCGACTATTCACTCCAACTTGTAGAGCGGTTGTATTTTTGTATTGTTTGTATTTCCACTCCTCAGACATTAAGTACAGAATTCGTGTAATAGAAATATAAATCGGAACAGTTACAGGCTCAGAGCATCGATCTAATCGAACGTTTGTTACATAGAAACTGCGAAGCATCAATGCCTTAAACAGGCACTAGTTTTTGCATGGGGCAATCATTCCTGAGCCATTTTCGGAACAAAACAAGCCGCTCGTGTATTAAGATTGCTACTCACCGATACTGATCTTTCTGCGCGGGTGCGGAAAATTTGTTTGTTTAGAGGGTTTAAGCAAACACTTCAAGAGCATGGCTTAAAGAAAACTTTTGGAAGCATTGGGCTTGGTATCTCAAAGATTTTTGCGTATGGATTAGTGGAGCACTTGTGTCCTACCCTTACTTTTCGCAGACGCTCCGAGTTCTATCACGTATCACCTCCAAGAGGGGCCCGGGATTCCAGATTCCACCTGTGCTTCATTCACTGCGTGCGCTAGGTGTAGCCCCTGAACCCTTAATGCACGGAGTATATATGCCAATGCGCATAAGCCGTAAGCCGAGTTCATTTGTTAGAAATCAGACGCCTGTCGACAACGGTTTCTCACTAAGGCAATGCGTAGTCTTCGCGTTCTTCTGAATGTGGATGTTCGTCCAAGAACCTTATTGAATTCTTCTGCAATCCGAAGAAGTAATCATTGCGCAGCAGACATTGACACCGCACAGCACGTATGAAACGTTGCAGAACCGCACGTAGTTTATAGAGGTCCTTCTTCTGTCCCTCACAGCAATATACGCACGCATCGCTTGTATGACACTGTAAATTGCACCCAATCACAGCTAAATGTATATGTTGACTACTTTCCGTAGCGCAATTACCTCCGGTGTTAAGCGTGAAGTGAGACTGTTGAATGCAGCGATGACCCCTTGCGGCAAGGGGATCGGGGTTCGAATCCGGGTACCGCGCAATTCTCCACCGGGTTTGAAAAAACAAAAAAAAATCCGCGTGTCGATAGAATTGCAATACCAGGCCTAGGGTGCAGCCTACTGTCGGTGACAAGAACCGACAACGCACTCCCTCACCAGAACAGGATTTGGCCACCCTGGTGTAGTACTAGCCACAACTTTCTATGTACAAACCAAATAACCCTCGGCCTTCAATCCCCAGCGGCTGCGGAGCAAGTGACCAAGGCGGCGGTCGGATCTTTGACGCAGCGGAGTGTGCTAAGAATCTCTGGCTCCGCACAGGTCACCATTGGAATCGGAACTTGGAAACGTTTAACGCTAGAACCTTATCTAGTGAGGCTAGCCTAGAAGTGCTGTTCGAGGAACTAGCGGGCATTAAATAGATTGTCATAGGGCTTAGTGAAGTTAGGAGCACAGGTGAGGCGTAGGCAGTACTAAAGGACGGGAACATACTGTACTATCGCGATTTAACGGATAGTCAAGAACTAGGTGTGGGACTCGTCATTAATCAGGATATAGCTTGCAGAGTCGACGACTTCTATAGTATTAACGGAACGGTGGCAGCAATCGCAATTCGGCGCAATATGAGGTACAAGCACAAGGTGGGGAAGACCTACGCGCCTACATCCGGCCATGATGACTAGGCCGTTGAAAGCTTCTATGAAGACGAGGAATCACCAATGAACAAAATGAAATCAGAGTACACTGTACTGATGGGCGACTTCAATGCGAAGGTGGGCATGAAGCAGGCTGGCGACCAGGCAGTAAGCGACTATAGAGTAGGTTCTAGGAATTCCAAGGGAGAGTTATTAGCGTAGTTCGCAGATAGAAATAATTTACGGATCATGAATAGCTTCTTCCGCAAACAAGAGAACAGGAAGTGGTCCTGGAAGAGCCCCAATGGTGAGACTAAAAATGAAATCTATTTCATACTATGAGCTCAACCTGGCATCGTTCAGGAAGTGGACGTCCTCTTAAAGGTGCATTCTAGCAACCATAGAAAGGTAAGGTCTCAAATTCGCTTACGCTTGAAGATGGAACGGAAGAAGCTAGGGAAGGGAAACTCTATTAACGAGTTAGCGGTAATAGGGAAAATCGAGGAATTAAGAATATCACTGGAGAACAGACATTCAGCTTTCACTGACGAAGGCGATCTTAATGTTCATACCATGAACTATAATCTAACAGCTATCATTTACGGAGCTCGGTAGAAGTAAGCGGTAGGATGGTTCGACAGGTTACCAGCAAGCCATCTCAGGAGACGAAGGTCTGATTAAGAAACACCAAAGCATGAGGGTGTCTAACACTACAAACCGCATAGAACTAGCAGACCTATCGAAGCTAAAAGATAAGTGGAAGGTAGCCGACATCAACAAGTTGAATATGGAAAGAATCGAGCATGCTCTAAAGAACGGGGGTAGCCCAAAAGCGGTGAAGAGCAAACTAGGCGCGGGTAAAAGCCATATGTGTGCGTTAGGAGACAAGGAGGGCAATGTCATTTAAAATACGGATAAGATATTTAAAGTAGCCCAATAGTTCTACACAAAACTATACAGTAGCCAATGTGATCAGAATGTTAATAAGAAAGACAGTTGGCGCAGCAATGCGCCATCCCGCCAGTAACAAAAGTAAGTAAAGAGAGCCTTAGGAGCAATGCAAAGGGGAAAAGCAGCTGGCGGGGATCAGGTTACAGTAGATCTGTTTAAGGAGGGAAGAGAGATTGTGCTAGAAAAACTAGCCACCCTGTATACGCAATGACTTATTACCTCGAACATACCAGAAGCTTAGAAGAAAGCAAACATTACGTTAATTCATACGGAAGGAAACGTCAAGGACTTGAAGAATTAGATCCATCAGCTTACTGTCCGTTGCCTACAAAGCGATCGCTAATAAAGTGAAGGCAACCTTAGACTTAAGTCAACCGAATGATCAGGCAACCTTTCTTAAAATATATACCATAATACATCATATTCCTACTATCAATCAGGTGATGAAGAAATACGCAGAATATAAAGAACCCCTATATATAGTCTTCATTGATAACGAGTAAACATTTCACTCAGTGGAAACCTCGGTAGTCATACAGGCATTACGCAATAAGGGTGTAGAAGAGCTTTATGTCAAAATGTTGGAAGATATATACAGCAGCTGCACAGCTACCTAGTCCTCCATAAAGTCAGCAATAAACTTCTAAAAAGGAAGGGCGTCCGGCAAGGAGACACGATCTCGCCAATTCTATTCACCGCGTGTTTACAGGAGGCATTCCCAGTCCTAAATAACACCTAAATAATCAGCGAGTCGCTGATAACATTGCTTTGCTGAGTCACTCAGGAGGTGAACTGCAAATCTTGATAAATGAGTTAGACAGGCAAAGCAGAATAATGGGTATAAAAATTAACATGCAGGAAACCAAAGTAATGTACAACAGCATAGCAAGAGAACAGTTGTTCACAATTGGTAGCGAGGTGCTGCAAGTGGTAAAAGAATATGTCTACTTAAGGCATGTAGCTACAGCTGATCCGCATCATGAGAGGAAAATAACTAGAAGGATAAGAATGGGGTCGAGCTCATATGGCAGGTTCTCTCCGATCATGAACGGCACTTTACCAATGTCCCTCAAGATAAAAGTGGGCAGCAGCAGTATATTGCCGGTACCCACCTACGGGGCAGAAGCGTGGAGGCTATCGAAGCGGGGTCAGCTTAAGTTAAGGACAACGCAGGGAGCCATCGAAAGCAAAATGATAGGTGTAACGTTAAGAAACCGCAAGCGGGCACAATGGGTGAGGGAACAAACGCGGGTTATTGACATTTCAGCTGAAATCAAGAGCAAGAAATGTGCTTGGGCAGGACATGCAATGCGAAAGCAAGATAACCGCTGGTCCTTAAAGTAACGCAATGGATTCCAAGACAAGGCAAGCGCAGCAGGGGGGTGCAGAAGGTTAGGTGGGCGGATGACATTAAGGAGTTTGCAGGCATAGGGTGGCCGCAGCTGGCAAAAGAGAAAGTTAATTGGAGAGACATGGGAGTGACTAGCTTTGCCATGCAGTGGGTGTGGTCAGGCTGATGACCATGGTGATGATGACGAGACCGGCGTATGTTCCTTGAATGAGCCGATGCGCAAGCGTTCAACATTGAACCGCGAACACTGAGCTCAGTGTGACCACGGAAGTGTCTTAAATGCGAAGCAGTCCCAAGGGCGCCTGCCGCTCCTTTCGGGCTGTTTTTTATTTTATTTAATTATATATACTGCGGCCGTGAAAAACAAGACCATCCCAGGTAGGTACATAATTTTGTGTAACACCGATGCACAAAAAGAAAAAATACAGCCGACAAGACATCACCAGCAGCGAAATTAGTATATCACACTGTATCTTTATCAAAACATTAGAATACATACACTACAGTCATCTAGCCAAGCATATAACAGGTTATAATCAAGCACTTTGATTAAAGTTTTACCGAGGAAACGAACACTCGAAATTTCGTCACTTTTTGCAGCAGCGCCTCAGAATGGGACAAAGAATTCTGTTCTGCTATATGACCAGCAAGGTTGTTCCATTCAGTAATAGTTCTAGGAAAATAGGAATATTTGTAGCAGTTCATTGTTGTGGATAAAGGTTTTACGGAAAGAGGAAGTCGCAGGGGTGTAGCATAATCTATAAGTAACTAACAATTTTCGAGATGTCAATGTTGTAATGCCGATTAATTAAACAAAAAGAATTTCAAGCCACAAATACGTCTTCTATTAGTAACGGATGGTGAGCCACTTTTTTTAAGAACATTAATGATAGAGGTGCGGCCATAGGAATTATAGATAAATCTCACTGCTTTCCTCCTCATTTCTTTCTCCAGGACTCAATGTTATAGCTGGTTAGCGATTCAAGAGTAAATGAGGCATTTCTCCGCTCTGATGGCAGCCACACTGATGGTCGCTCCATAAAAATGCAAGCTCAGTTATAGGCATGACGGGGTTAGCTCATCTTTGCCTGCAAAGGGGGATTATTCATACAAAACTCGTAGTCAAGTGATGCGAGGGATCAATGACCTCTGCGTCATCATGGTAGGAAACTAAAATTAGTTTTGAGGACAGGAAATGGCGCAGTTACTGTATGACTTCTCGGAGGACACCTCAATCGTACCATTTGGGAAGGAAGGAAGTTGGGAGTGAAAGAAGAAAGCAAGACAAAGGTGTCGCAGCCGTTCGCACAGGAAGAATAATATCGACCACCTGGCAATCTTTAACGAACCGTGACATCGCAAGGCACACGGACGCCTTTTATGTTTCGCCTCCATCCAAACGCGGCTGCCGCAGCCGGATTCAAACCTGTAAACTTCGGCTTCGTAGCCGAGCACGCTACCCGTTGCAGGCGAGTGGGGGACCAATTGGCCTTAGAATCCCTTGCGCAAAAAAGCATCTAGCATCATTATTAATTCTTGGGGAAACAAACAAGAGAAAAAAGAGAACAAGAGCAGAGAAAGAGAAAAAGAAGCAATGGAAATCCCCGTTTTAATGGTATTTGTACCCGTTCTCAATACGTTTGTATCATACTGCTGTCACGCGCGCGCTTGAGATCGTGATCAGTATTATAGGAATGGAAGTCCATGCTCTCCAGCGTTGCTACTCGATCAGTTCAATAGCGATCGAGCCCGATCCTCCTCGACCCAAATCCGGGTTCTACCCGCTTGCTAAGGAAAAAAATCAAATGCTAAATAAAAATGAGAGTTGCAAAAAGATGTTCTATAAAATGTGTAAAATATAGCAATTTTTCTCTTTTTTTACAGGGTTGCTTATTACCAAAACTGCTTTATCAAAGAAGCCCGCCTCCCTCGCCGCTAAACAAAACTAGCACCCGCGTGCCTGGGCCACATGAAAGGTGGTTGCCATGCGTTTGTGATTGAACCTCCTGTAGGAGCGTCAGATCCATGTAAACAAATATCAGAACTGTGTTTGCTATTACTTCTTACGAACCCAATTGATAGATCTGTTTGTACAACCACGTGGGCCTACAATGCCGCTTGTCATTAAGCAGGCAACCTAACCCATCGGCGTCGAGTTGGAACGTGCAGCAGCCTGGCATGAGGAGCGCGCTCTCAATACCAGTCGGGATCAGGATCGACTAGAATCAAAGTGCATGCGCGACAGCGGATTATCTGCCGCCTTTTGGCCACGCTCAACCGGAAGCTGGGAGGCAGCATCAATAAGAGAACCCAATCAGGAGTTACATGCGCAAGAGAGGCTTAGCCGATACGCCCACAACGTCGCTTGACACGCTGTAATAGCAGCATGCTTTCCCTGTGCCCACTGCTGAAGAAATGCTGTCCATCGGTAGATATCTTCGTCAGAAGTGGGACTCACCGCGTCCATCAATTGGTTTCGGGCTGAGCTGACTGTCCACGGAGGTCGCACCTGGCGCTTTGGACCGGTGCTTGTGATGCCGATGCTTCAGGCGGTGCTTCCTCGAGTGAGACAGACGATGTGTTCTCGGTGACTGGAGCACCGCAGTTCCGCTCGCGGCCTGCTCCTGGCCTGGACCCTCTCTCGGCTGCTGCTCCTGCGGCGTGGCGGCCTTTGGGCTCTCTTCGGGACTCGCCTTCATGTGCGAAGGTAACGTCGCCGACCTGCGTTCCGGAAAGAAAGCCGCCTTCTTCGGCCAGTCCCGTGGAGAGCAAGCGATGCAGACACGCGACACGTGTCCCGTTCTTCCTCTTCTTCTTCTTCCTCCTCTTAAAACATGGCACTTACCCACATGGGGGGATTGGCCAATGTGTAGTGGCATAAACAAGAATATTTCCATAGGAGAATACAACAAAATTTTAGCACCATACGTGAATGTTTAAAAATGTATCAATAAAAACGGCAGAAAAATATCTAAAGTACAATAACAGACAGGATTTTGGTGAAAAAGAAGAGCTCGAAGATTAAAAAAATTAGCAAATCAACCTACCAGTTGCAAATATCTAATAATGGAGGATCCCACAAAATGAACCCAATGCAAATTCTTTGGCGCTCGCACCGAACGATACTAGCACTGGCAGAGATAACGGGAGCCCTAACCTGGAGAGAGAGAGACCCCAAAAATGTTTCTCTGAAGTGCGAACTTTGGACAGTAGAGGAGAAAATGGTATAACAGATTCAACTTCAACGCATGCGTCAAATATGTTTGTCGGTGTCGACCCACTCCTCCATAGACGTTAATTCAAGCTGGGAATACTGCACCCGTGCACCGTGTCCCGTGCTTTTAGCTCTTCCTCTTTAGTCCGAGATAATGATATGCAGCAATCGAGAGTCTCCTCTGTCATCAGCCTGTGAAGTACGCACAGTATGGCAGCACTCTTTTTTTTTTCAAGCTTCATGAATAATAATGATTTCCCACTCCTGCCCTTGATGCACGTTTTCTAAGGAATATACGCTGCATCACCGAAAGCATTTGCATGCGCTTGGTTTAAGAGGTATCGAAAGGATATGGTTTCAAATGATCCTAAGAATCTTTCTTTTTATTATGACAGCGTGCCTGTTGGCATAAAGTATTATTTGCGAATATAGGTACACACTAGGCTCTCGAAGGAAGTCTAGTAAGTCTAGTAGTCTGGTGGTGCGGCCCAAAAATCCATACATCTATATCTGGTGGACGCCCTGGGGGCGGTCCGCACCTGATCAGGTGTTTCAGCCGGATAGCACACAAAGAGGGGCAGATCCAAAGCAAACTGGTTTTGTGTCTGCCTCGCAGACAGGAGCAGGACAGAAATCGCTCTTGTGATATATGAGACAGATACTGCGCCATTTCCTTTCCCCAAAAACCAATTATTATTATTATTATTATTATTATTATTATTATTATTATTATTATTATTATTATTATTATTATTATTATTATTATTATTATTATTATTATTATTATTCTATTTCATGAACGGTATGGAGCCCTGGCTTGTGCTTTGGACTCCTGACCCATCTGAAAGGCTTTGAAACGACGCTTTGTGTTCGAAACGACGCTTTGTGTTCAAAAGAACCTCAGAATGCAACCTATAGGGCAACACTGAGGCGTAATATTAAGTTATTGTGCGCGGTGGTAATACTATGTCGAAAAATAAAAGAAGGCTAGAAAGATTGCTTTGCACTGGCTGGCATAAACAGCGATTTCCTCTCAAAAGCACCAATGCAACCTTAAATGTAACACATACCTAGGGGGAAATAATCAGTGACTATGCGTTACGTAAATACGAAAATAATATACAAGAACCAATTTACAGTGTACAAGTGGAAATAAGAATAGAACTCTTGTCATATATACCGAAATGCGGAGTACTGATCCATCGCTCCACAGAACGACATTGCAGGATGTTGTTTGCTCTTACCCATTCTAATAAATATTCCATTCTCCTCTTGTTGGCGCGACTTACATCCTGCACTCTACTCTTCATTGAGGGTTCGGAAATGCGCATCGCTCTTTCAACCTGATTCATGTGATTTTCTTTCCTGAATCACGTGCCGTATATCAGATATTCTCGTATTCTTGTGGTAGCACTAGAAACCTCATCAAGATAGGTCTCAGCATCTGGTCTGTGAACAAATTTCCTGATTAGCCTCGACAATTATGACGTCATCGGGTCCTGTAACGTGCCACGTGTCACTTTTCTTCACCCCTCTTTTCTCCAGCATCATTGTAAACAGTAGCCTCATGAGGAAAATTTGCAAAACACCCAGTGTTATGATCTGTCATAAAATTCGTTGGTTAGTCAAGACAGTTAAGACGCACTTCGTAACAGGCTCTCTCCCTCGATGCCCCTTCGCTGCACCTGCGTCGCCGCAAACAGAAGCGCTATAGCGGGAAAAAACCGGCGTTGTGCTGTCATAAAATTCACTGATTGGTCGAAACACTTAGGACGTGATCAGATCACGTGGCGTGCCTCCCCCGCCCCTCCAGCTGCATTGCCGCAAGCACAGCTTCATCGCGCGAAGAGCCCGGTGTTGTGGTCTGCCATAAAATTCGCTGATTATGATACCTTCGCATTCCCCACGTGTAGTATAATTAAGTGTCCCCATAGTTGTTTGCGGAATGGTTTTGTGCTGTTACATCGCTCAAAATCTTTATCATCGTCAAGCCAGATCAATACATTATAACAGGATACCGAAACACGTCCAAGAGGCAGCAAAATTTGCAGAAGCAAACATCATTTCTTAAACATAAATTGCTTTCGAAAAATTCCATGAGTTTACTGCATACGGAAGACAAATGGGCTTGTAAAAGAAAGACGACATTTTTTATTAGCACTGATCCCGAGTGTTCAAAATTATTTAACACATTTTTAGTGCAGCCTATCCTCAAAAGCACAGGAACCGTTCGTACGAATTGAAACTGATAGGCTTCGTAATACAGCAGCACTCAACTCTTCCATCCCCTATGCCCGAAACATGGCATAACTGCGCATCACTACTCAGCTAAAACGACGCTTAAGCGGCAGTTTCTTCTTTCGTGCTGCTATATTGCTTCACAGAGCATTTGACAGTAGAAGATATCATCATCTTAAAAATTCATACAAAAACCTTCCTCGCAACTTCCCATAGTGAGATCAAGTGCGGACATCTACTCAAGGCGCCGGTTTCGAGATGATTACGGAGAAAGCTACCGTTCTGCGACCGACCAGTCCCCTTAGAAGAGCCGTTCAGCAGAAACGATTGATTGTCCGCAAAAGAAGCTTGCATTAGCGAGGCACATTGTCGAGACCCTTTTTACGGCTGTATACAATGTGCCAAACTATTCGTGAGAAGAAAACACAACCTTCACACTGAATATCATTGCTACCTTCTTGAGTTGATTCCAGATGTCACGCAGGTATGGAATGCTTGCGAACTTCTTGTTTACCAGAGCCTAGCAATGCTGTCTAAGAAATCCATCTTAAAAGGGGGAACAAGAAGGGGAGAAATGGGGAGGCAAATATTTTTAACGCTTGAAAAAGGCGCCACAAGTCTATATCGTACTTCACCAGTGTTTAATGCCCATATTTGAAGCCGTTTTCTTTTTGAAACATCTGCTTGGTATCTGCGTGGATAGCTTTATTGAGGCTTCATCTTTCTACATCTGGTTAACATTCCCGATCTTGGAGGTGTGCACGGGCCCTCCAGTCGCCGCTGTCCTCACAGAGCGCCTTGTGGCGAAGGTGCTCTTATGAACATCGCAGCGAGGATGTTCAGGTATGTTAACTATTACCTCGATTTCATCCTAGGATCCGCCAGTGTGAGCACGACGTTCCACAGTCTCATGCAATGCACCGAAAAGCTTCAAGGGTTGACGTTCCCTTTCGACTGCGCAAAGGTGACATTTTAACATTTTTGGTCGTTCATTGGGGGAACAAACGCGGGTTAATGATATTTTAGTTCAAATCAAGAGGAAGAAATGGGCTTGGACACGACATGTAATGCGAAGACAAGATAACCACTGGTCCTTAAGGGTAACGGAGTGGATTCCATGAAAATACAAGGGCAGCAGGGGGTAGCAGAAGGTTAGGTTGGCGGATGAGATGAAGAAGTTTGTGGGGATACGGTGGCCGCAGCTGGCAAAGGATAGGGTTAATTGGAGAGACATGGGAGAGGCCTTTGCCCTGCAGTGGACGTAGCCAGGCTGATGATGATGATGATGATGAAGAAGAAGAAGAAGAAGATGATGATGATGATGATGATTATTAGGTATAGAAACCTTTTCCTTGGTTGCATTCGCCACAAAAACGGGAAAAGACCTTCTTAGCTTCAAATCTGAGCATGCGAGACTAGTGAAAAATGGTTTAGCTATGTCGTGCCTTTTGTCGACAATCAGAGTTCTCCCACTGACTTGAGGATGGGTTTTTGTACGAGTCACAGCACTTGTCACCATCAAGTAAGTACCGCCGACGTTCAATACGAAGTTGGTGTTGCCTGCTGCGCACAAGCTGATTAGTGCGTTACCGGCTTTGGGGAGAGAGAGAATGATGAGCGGAAAGCAGGAAGGTTAACTAGGCGAGGACCAGTATGCTACCCTTCACGTCGGAAGAGAACGATGGCAGAGGTGGAAAGGGGAGAGAAGAAAGTAGATGCCTTTATATACGTCTCTGTAGTCCGGAAATAGCAGGGTACGCTGAGCACACTCTGTTTGTTTACAGCCTTGAACTCAATCCTGAGTCTTTCAAAATTTCAAAAAACGGTTAGACAAGGGAGCCGCTAATGCAAGAAAAGAATACGCGGTCTGTCAAGCAATTATAATTAATTTCATGCAAAACAAATGTTTTTTAAATATCTTGACTTCCGGAAAGAATTATTTGGGCCCAACTAGAAGGTTCGTGCATCAACCTGCGTTTAAAAGTGAAAGAAAAAATTAGGAGCTGTCGCAGTCATTCAATCTTGAGACACGACCCTGCTCCTGGTCACCGCCTAAAGTCGATGAGTTAAGGCTGGAGCTTGGCACTGTATGGTTGTTACCCAACACGTAGGTAGTTACATTAGGTGCGTGGATATTACGTGGGAGGTGGGAGGAAAGTTAGGTGGACGGGTGAGGTTAAGTAGTTTGCGGAGACAGGGTGGCAGCCGGTCGCACAGGACCAGGTTAACTGGATAGACTTGGGAGGGAGCTTTGCCCTGCAGTGGACATAGTCAAGCTGATGATGATGACGACGCAGGTATAATGGGCAACGCGCATTTGCCTTCGTATTTGGCTCAATGCTGCAGGAGGAGCGGCCAAGTTTGTTAGGAATTGGTGAAGAGGATTTATAGGAATTTCCATTGGAAGTAGTGCCTGGGGTGAGGGGTGCATCAAAATGCAAAAAAAAAAATTCCTCGACGAATTTGAGACGCGTTACGATTGCTTTACAACATTGTACCAACACTGAAGGAAAACTGTAGAGGGATACATGTCGAAAGATCTTGAAACAAAGAAAACATACCCACCTATGCGCTTGCAGTTTCATACAACAGTTTAATTTTGATTTTAATCTAGCTTGGTTGCACACGTATTTTCCAGCTGCTAAACATTGCAGGCTTTTTGAATAAATTTGTTTCAGGTTTCTTAGCTTGTGTGTTGTGTCACGCTTAAGCATCGCGCTGAATGACTGCACAGTGATATTCGCCCGTTATTTTCTAATTACCTTCCGTTCTCTTCTTTTGCAGTCTCGTTATGTTCTTCCTGTCTCTTCATTTCTAAGTTATATACAATGATTTCAATCCATGTTCCTTTATTTATTTTGTTCTATCAAAATTTAGCGTCCTAGTAGTTTACTGAGCCTCCAGCCTTAGTTCTGGAGGCTCAATGTCACTGTCCTTCAATGTGATGCCTCTTTAAGACGCCATATCTTATGGTAACGGAATGCGGCGTTATTTTGCTCTGCTTCAAGCTTTCTGTCTTTGAGGGTTCATGTTCATTTTTTAGCAGTTTTGCATCTTTGCTCGCATGTTACTGCGCGCAATTTTAAATAATGGTCATATTCTAAAGCTTCGTTTCAACAAGGGAAGACCACTGCACTATTTATGTCAAATACTTTCCAGAAAAATAAAAAAATTTCATCGTAACTACTAGTGAATTGTGCTTTGTTGGGCAATTTTCAATAACTCACTTAAGGTTTTTAAACACTAAGAAAAGCTTCAAGGAATGGATACCCGCTGCAACGCGAATTTCATCGACATCTATTCCTGTTGCGTTTAAAACTGTGTAGGGAAAATACACGTGTGATACTGTAGGGGCTGCGATTTGCAACGATTGGCCTCGGAATCGACGTTCTGGCAGGTTCTCGTGTACAGGTCGTTCCTGACCGGTTGGCGTAGAACACCGGGCTGTACCTTGTCGTTAGCGATACCGGGCCCTTCTACAATGCCCAGTGTCACCTTGGCGTCCTAAATGCATACATTAGAGGGTTTTATTACCCGCTCCCCTTAGTTTATTTTTATTGCAAAAGCATCACGTCATCTCATTCAACCATCTTCCGGAGACCAACCCACTTGCTTTGACCCGTCACGCGATGTTACGCAAACCGCCGCGCCACAGCTGCTTTTCCTCTCCTCTCGTCATGCATGACGCTAACTTCAGCCCTTGCCACTTTTTGCCCCTTCTCTCCGCGCGCCTTCATTCCTCCTCCCAACTCTTCTTCCCCTTTCCTCATGCCTCCTTTACGCGGACAACGTCTACGAGGCAATAACAGCTGCTGCTGAAGACCCACATTTGCTTGGCTTCGTTTCTCTCGCTTTGTTCGAAGCCTAGCACTCTGCGGTCGCTTCATTATAAATTGATGTACAATTGGCGCTTAAGTAACTTGTTCGTGTAATGGCGGGTTCTTTCGCTTATTCGTTTGCTTTACATTTTCCATTATCTCTACGCTATGCCTTAAAATCCGGATCAAAACGCACGAAAGAATTTTCTGCAGAATTTCTGTCGTGCGAAACAACTCTGTGTCGCACGACAAGCGCTCTGGTCGTGCGTTGTGTCGCGCGACAGAGCCTCGTGTCTTGGTTTCTGTCGCACGACAAATGCGTCATTAGTGGGATACGTTAACATTCCGTTGTATAAAAACATTTGTAAGAAAATTCTGGCAAGGTGTGGGTTCAGGCTAATTGCTAATTCATGTTTGGTAAGCTATTTCGTAACACTTGTCTGTCTCTTCTTCTTCTACGCGCCTAGTTGTCAATAAGGAAATTTTCTTTTGGGGCATTATTTTTTTAATTCGAAGAATTTCCGAGTGGCATATACTTGAATGGATCGATTCAGGAATTTTAAACTGTTAAGTTTGGTAAACTCTCTGTCGATCTTTCTATGTATACTGCGGTTCTGTCATACTGATGAGTTTTAACTCCAGCCGTAGGCCAGTGGTTTCTTTCCTACAGCCTACTTGCAAATGCATAGGCGTTCTCAGCGCTGCTGACCGCGATTCCTACCGCATATTTTGTTTTTCAATTTGTATAAGTCTTTAGGACAGCTTTTGTTTCGTTTCAGGCCTCTTTGTGTTACTGTTGACCGTTTTCGGGACGTTTAGCGATTGTGTGCTCTTGGTCAAAGATATACAACCGACGCGTTTTTTTTCTTTTAGCCAGTTCATCAATTCTTGTGTGATTTTGTTAGCGCACGCATTGTTGGAGTGTTTATGGATTGGTTTTACTCGCTTTGTAGCCTAAGCTCTCGCATGATTCCGAGCAGCCAGCTCACAGCATGAAGGAAAATGACTGATTTAAACTGCAACTACAACCAATAAAAAGCACTGGAAGCACCTGTGAAGTCTTCAGGCTCTACCTACAGTCACGCTCGCTCGCAGCTGTCTACATATACCTTGTCTTTCGAGCCGGACCGATCCATCAGCTGTGTCATCAATAGCTGCTTCTCTCAGCGTTTAGAGACTCCTTCGTCTATTGCTTCGTGAATTTCACGCTTCAGCAATGTAAACACACTTTCTGGAAGCTCTGACAGCAGTCGGCGTTCGCTGCTTGCTATTTGCCACGCGAAGAAAGGCTCTCCGAGAAAAAAACAAAAGAAAGGTCAAGGACAAGCAGAAGCAGCGGGCGGGGAAAAAAACTATGAGAAGAAGCCTTCAGTGGAGCTGTTTGCTCCTGCTCTGGTTAAATCCTGCGATGTCGCAACGCGGAAAATTTGCCATCTGCGGGAAGAGTCGAGGTGAGTGCTTATTCTTGGTAGTTTTCTTGCCAGTAAGGTTATATTGCGTGGAAAAAGCAAGCACCACAGCGAATTGGCGTACTATTATTGGCTAACGCTTCAACAGCAAAAAGCGAATTGTAGTTTTAACTCCTAACGGTGTTTGTCTAATATTAGTGGCGGTGTAATTAAGCTAATAAATTCATTGCATCAGAACCGGGTTTTATTGTAATTCGTAATACAACACAACATCAACGAGGTTATCAGAAGTAGGCCCCGCAGTCACACTCTACTAGGACCCACTATGATAATAATAAAAAGGTCGTACGTACCTAAATATCGTTACCAGCTAGAAATAAAACCTAATAAACAATTGAGTAGTTATCTCTTTCGGCAGTGGTACATTTAATAAAAAGCTATATACAAAGATACAAGAGCTTACGCAGGAAATAACAATGAATGCAGGAGTTACATTTGAACAGTGTTGCTTATGCCGAAACTGGCGGAAACACAAAGTAATCGCGCAATATTACAGAAAGAACAAGGAACCCACAAATTCAGAAAATGGATTGAACGCATCATTAAGCATTGCGTACACATAAATTATATCATTTAATTTTTTTGTAACCACATAGAATTTAAAGTTTAAAAAGAAAAGGCAAGACATAGGCAACGTACAAAAAGGCCATAACACTCTCCCAAATTGTACTACATCCTTACATTATTACCAGTGCAAGTGAGTAGACAGCTTAACAAAAAAACAATTTTAACACATGAATAAAGACATGATCTTGACATACTAACAGGTTGCACTATGCATTCCGCCAGACTACACATTTCGACCCCAACAAATACATGACAACGAATTTGAAAAATTACAGCGCGGAAAACGGGGACTTCAAGGGTAGAAAACAAAGGGCAAGCGCTGACTCTCAACTAAAGTTTAATCACAGCAAACAGGCAAATATAAGGGAACAAGCAACAACCAAACATTGAAGCCACAAGGCACGTGCACTATTTTGGGTCAAGATAGGCAACCTCACTGCCACGCAAGAGCAGTTGTTGTTGTTAGCCTATCAAAAGATGGCACATACCCACACTGGGGGATCGGCCAAGAATCGGGTGGCTATTCACCTGAATGCAGTTAACAAAAAGGAAACGCCCGTGGGAGCGCAACACCGGTGAATTTTTCGTCATGAACAGGAAAGGGGTGAGTGTTTTGATTTTAAAATTTTAAGAATAATAATAAAGAGAGGGATTAAATATTAATGATTTAGTCAAAATGTAATAATTGATAGAAAAGAAAAGGTTGGAACACTTAGCAAGGCAGTCGGTGAGATTCTATCAGGAAATTTTGAACAGCGGTGCAAACAGATCTGTGGCTGAACCCAAATGTGGTGGCGTCAAATGATAGCAAGAGCGGGCTGCTCAAACTAAGGCCAAGATGCGGCAAGGGCTCCTCCAGCAACCTTTTTCTCAGTGAGTGGAATCGGCGACAATAAAGCCAAAAATGTTCAATAGATACTGGCTCACGGCAAAATGCACAAAGGGGAGAGATCGCCAAACCCAACTTGTGTAAATAGAGATTTAGAGGGGGGATGCGGCAGCGCAGCCTCGTCAGTGATACCTCAAGCTGCCGAGAGCAACAAATTTTCCGGTTCTAATAATATTTAAGGTGCTCATAATCCGCCGATGTTAAAAGTGATGTGTCTTGCGTGCTTAAAAACGCACGTCGCCGAAATCTAGATGCTGTAATGTAGGCTGTAGCCGGGATGATTGGCAACACGGGGCCGCTGAGGGAAGCCTTTGCGAGATTATCAGCAATCTCATTTACTGTCACACTGCTGTGGCCGGGAACCCATACTAAATGAACAAGGCTCAAATGCGGAGGAAGTAAGGATAAGAAAGTTGATAAAATGGGACCGTCAACCTGTGCAGCGAGGGACGAACACAAAGATAAAGAATCAGTAATTACTGCAACCGCTGTAATAGAGGGGCCTAGCTTGCGTAGAGCAAGTACAACTGCTAGAAACTCTGCTTGAAAAATAGGGGTGAAATCTCGAAGGCGCAGAGAAAAGGACCAGTCTAAATGCGAGCAATCTTGATTTCTTTCTCATCTTGCATGCTTCTATGATTTCTCTGGTCAAATGATCTGGGTGTTTGTACAATGTCACTGTAATACAAGGCAGGAAAACATGATTTACACTCTCGGCAATGATCAACTAAATTCGTGGAGCGGTTAGCATCTAATGAGTTTAGATGTTCTCTGAGACATGTGTTAATACACTGTCCTGTTTGACCAATGTAAATTTCACCACAGGACGAAGACGAAGTTGTTCTGTATCAGAACGCTGCCTTCACGTCTGTGCAGTTTTTTGGTAATATGTGCTATAATCAGGGAGGCGCCGCTCCCTTTTTGCCACGGCGATGGAAGTGGAGGCTGCGGTGCCTCTATTGGAACCCGGTGGGTCGGCAGCAGCCGCCCAGAGGAAGCGCCTGCACCGCCAGAGTGACTCAAGCAGCCAGGGCACTGTTGTGTACTCGGTGCCAAGTGAAGACCCCTCGTCCTCGGCCGACGACGGTTTCATACCAGTTAATGGCAAGAAGGCCAAGCGCTGACTGCGTAGACAAGCCGAATCGTCCTCATCGAGCACGTCAACGGTGCCCTCATCAAGAACGCCAACGATCATCACGGCGCGAAGTTCCTCAGCGCATACAGCCTTGTTTGTGCCGTTGAGCTCAACGGACAAGTTGAACGTACTGAACAGGCAAGCCATCTCTATTTATCTGGAGAGCCTTGTACCGGGAGGCATAAAAGATGTCAGAATCAACCCGTTCAAAAACGTCATAGCCATTGATGTGATGGAGCAAAGTTCACTAGAGAATTTAACCGCAATCACAAACCTCGGCAACATCAGTGTACGCCCCCTTATTCTCCAGGACAGCAGCACTACGGCTGGCGTAATCTACAACGTCGACATCGCCATCTGTGATGCAGATTTACCCATGTTGATCAAGCCGGCAACCGACGGCATTTCTATCATTCAAGTTCAGCGGTTAGGCAGATCTCCATGCATCAAGCTGACCTTCAAGGGTGACTGCATACCATCGTACGTGAAGGTTGGGCACTTTCGTCATCCAGTTCGGCTTTTTGTGCGTAAGCCACTTCAATGCAGGAAGTGCATGAGAATCGGCCACGTGAGCGGCGTCTGCATCAACTCCATCGTGTGCCCGTGATGCTCCGAGTCACACAGCGGTGATGTTTTCCGCGCGACTACCTTGAAGTGCGCCAACTGCCACGGCCCTCATCACACTTCCTCGAAAGACTGCCCCCGTCTAAAGACCGAGCGGACGGTACTGAAGCAAATGATGCAAGACTATTCTACGCACAAACAAGCCGCCGCAAAGGTGCGACGACGTCGTTCGCGCCGCCGAAGGTCGTCAAAGAAAGCAGTCACATTTGACAATAATGCCCCAAACCAAACTGCAGCTTGTCCGCCTCCACCAAAAACAGTAAGAAATCAAGAGAGCCCGGCGCTTGGTGAGGCTGGACCTGCTGCCTCAGATGCAACTTGGCCACCACTGCCAAAGCCTTCTACGCCTACTGCGTCAGGGATGTTGGCGCACTCAGGGCAGTGTGCAGCGCCTACGACTGATCCATCCAACAGGCACGATCAAGGCCATGGCCCAGATATGCAAGTGATTGCAATGCTCACGACACTAATGCATGCCATGCGTTCTCTGCTTTCCAGCCTACACACGCCAGCAGCACATAGCGCACTTCAAGTGCTGGACGCGCTACATCCAGTTCTTGCGGCTCTACAGTAGACGGCATCATGGCTCCTTCGCACCTGTCTTTTCAAAAGAAAGTCAAGCAAACTTTTTTCATGTTCCAATGGAATGCCCGTGGGCTGCAGTCCCGGATTTCCGATTTACGGCACTACGTCTACGAGAATCACTTCCCCATTCTTGTGATTTGTGAACCGAAGACCCCGGCAATTTTGCGAATATCCGGTTACGAGGCATTTTCATCACCCACGTGCAACAGATCCAGCAAAGTCATCGTCTACATCCGACGTGAACTTACATATGTGCAACATCCAGTTCCTCCGAACGAAGACAATCAGTACGTTTGCCTGACAGTGAAGAGCCGTGACCTGACGTTTACGCTACTGGCGGTGTACTTGGCGCCATCAAGTCGTTTCGGCGCCAGAAGGTTGAGTGGTTTGATGGCAACTACACCTGCTCCGTGGGTTATTATGGGTGACTTCAATGCTCATCACACCATGTGGGGAGGCGTTAGGATGGACGTTAGGGGAAGACAGCTTGTGCCCTTCGCCTCTGACTATGACCTCCAGTGCCTGAATGACGGAAGCCCGACCTATATACGAGGGGTGACTTATAGCAGCTGCTTGGACTTAACTTTCGTTTCAAAGTGCCTTAACAACAGCGTCCGGTGGTTTTCGGATGTAGAAACCAATGGCAGCGACCATATCCCAACCTATCTGATTACTACCGGCCATTCCACATTTTCCCCAGGCACGTGTAGGCAGCGCATTGACTGGACAGTTTTTAAATTACTTATAGAGGCTGCTTGCGCAGAGGGCTTCTCTACCGGTCTTGAACAAAAAATTAAGGAGGCCAAGGAACACGCCACCTGCCCCTTTAACCCTGTCGCTAACTACACCGATTTTGACTTCGAATTGCAGCGACTGCGATCACAACGGCGCAGGGCAGAGCGCAGATACCGACGCACAAAGTCGCGCCTAGACCTAAGAGATGCTAGGCGCATACAGAAGAAGATTCAGCGCACAATTCAGGCACTGCAAACACAACGGTGGAGGACATTTTGCCAAACACTTGATCCACGGAAGCCTTTGTCACGCGTTTGGAGTGTAATTCGGGGTCTTCGCACGTACCCTCAACAGCGCTACCCGTTCAAATCCGTAGCGCTCCACCAAAGGCGCAGTGGGGTTGAGGTAGCTGAAGATTTCTGCGCAAGAATAACAGGCCCTCCGAATCCAGGCGCAACGCTGCACTGCAACAATCTTCCACCCTCACGGGATTCTCGGATGGATGCACTATTCTCCACGGAAGAAATTGATGCTGCGCTGGCTTGTTGTAGAAGGTCATCATCACCAGGGCCCGATGGTGTGACGTACTCCGCACTTGCCAACCTTGGCAAAGAAGCTCGATGGGCTCTTTGGACACTTATAACAAGTCATGGACTGCTGGCATAGTTCCTCATGACTGAAAGACCGGTCGTCTGGTTCCACTTCTTAAGCCGTGGAAATCACCGCTCGACCTTTCATCATACCGTCCAATTGCACTCGCCAGCTGCGTCGGCAAAGTCATGGAAAGAATGCTGCTCACACGCGTGGAATGGTACTTGGAGCGATATCAGATTTATCCAACCTTCATGTCTGGGTTCCGATGGGGCCGCTCTTCTATCGACAACGTGGTTGACCTTGTAACGTTGGTGCACCACAGCAAAAGTTTGAAAAGATTGACCGTGGCATTGTTTTTGGATATCAAGGGCGCGTACGACAACGTAACGCATCAGGCCATTTTGGACGCAATGGAAGCTGCTGAGATCGCAGGCGGCACGTTCAGCTGGATACGCAGCTATTTATCAGAGAGGTCGTTCTTTGTTCTGACTGCGGACGGCCCAACGTCCTTACACCGAAATTCGCGCGGAGTCCCTCAGGGTGGAGTGCTGAGCCCAGTTCTCTTCAACCTTGCTCTCATCGGCCTGGTCGACGTACTGCCACAATCTGCTCAGATCTCGGTATATGCAGACGACATCTGTATTTGGGCATCAGGGGTGACCCGTCCTCAAGTTCGTGCAAGACTTCAAAAGGCGGCATCGATATTGACATCTTATCTTCGCTTGCAGGCCCTGAACATTTCGACCGAAAAGTGTTCACTTGTGGCGTTCACACGCAATATAATGTCACGCTACACCATTCGCATTAATGGTGAAGCCATTCCCTATGAGAGAAGCCACAGATTTCTTGGTGTTGTCATCGACAGGAACCTCTCGTGGAGTCCACATGTCTACGACATGAGAAAGAGACTAATTTCGATTGTCCACGTCCTCTCCATCCTCGGGGGAAAGTCCTGGGGCGCATCAGTGCGCTCTATGCTGCAACTGTACCGTTCCCTATTTCTGGGCTACATGCGGTACAGTCTTCCGATAATCAGTTCCATTAGAAAGACAAATATCTTCAAAGTGTGCAAGCGCAAGCTCTCCGTATCTGCCTTGGACTGCCTAAATGTGCAGCATCAGCAGCGACTGTTCTTGTTGCCCGGGAACATCCTGTTACTACATACATTGCTGTTGACACCATGAGAACATATATTCGGCACCTCACACGGGTTCCCTGTCATCACCTCGCAACACTCCCAATAATTAGGCCGCGTACTGCATTCGCCAAAGTCATTGAAGCTCATCGCGCATATCTTCCACCGGAGTTCACACCTGTGTCAAGACCGTGCTCACCCTTATGTAGTCTTCATGAACCTCGGGTTCACCTCTATATTCCTGGAATTACGAAAAAAGCCGGTGTATCACTATCCGCTCTCAAACAACTGACATTGAGTCACCTGCATTCTTACCACAGTCACCGCATACATGTTTACACAGATGGATCAGTTCACTCAACCAGTTCTGCGGGGTCGGTGGTGATACCGGCCAGATCCATCTTCATCAAAGTGAAGACAACCTATCCAACATCTTCGACTGGTGCGGAACTCGCAGCCTTACGGGCTGCGGTAGAGTTCATAAGTCAGGAACCTCCACATGACTGGACGGTTTCACCGACTCTAAAGCAGCCCTTCAAGCCCTGCAAGCTGCGCTACGCCGCGGGTCGCAGGAACAACTTGTTGCTGAGATCCGTCTACTGTACCACGGCACCGTTTCCAAAGGTCATGACATCATTTTTCAATGGCTGCCAGGACACTGTGGTATTAACGGTAATCACCAGGCCTCACGCTTTTAGCGTGGAACACGGGAGAGTTTTGCAACCTCCGCCTCAAGGCACTGGAGCCTGGACTGCGCCTTCGTCTTCCACGTAACTTAGCACGTCGCGACGCAGCATTGTTATGCCGTTTATGGATCGGCGTTGCTTTTACCAACCACTATGCTTTCCTGACGGGGATGGCCAACAGTCCTGCCTGTGAAAGCTGTGGTTGTGAGGAGGCCATCGCTCATCTTCTCTGTGAGTGTCCTGCATTTGCGAGTGCAAGACATACACTGTGTTGTGCCCTGGACCGCCTCGATCCTCGCCCATTAACAGAGCAAAAGATCCTCGGTCCGTGGCCACAGCAGTCGACTGCCCTCAAGGTATACAAGGCACTGTTTGCCTACTTGAGAGCGACAGGATTGAGTGACAAATTGTGACAGCGTTGTGCGTGTGTGTGTTATGCCTTTTCCCCCTTCTCTCTTCCTCCTTTTAGCCCCCTAATCCCTCTTCCCCAGTGCAGGGTAGCCAACCGGAACCCCTTTCTGGTTAACATCCCTGTCTTTCCCTCCTCCTCTTTATCTATCTATCTGACCACAGGACAGCGGTATTTTGTACACCACGCCCTCAGAGCACGGTAAAAATTTATCATGCTTAATGCCACAAGACGCTACAGATTTTTTAGGATTGCGAGCCTTATTTTCAACAATTGAACAAATTTTATTGAGCTTATTTCGTGCCGAAAAAAAACTATATCAACTTCATACCTATTGGCAACATTTTTAAGACCATGACACCCTTGACGTCCCCGTTTTCCACGCTGTATTTTTTCAAATATGTTTCACCAACTCGCCCGCCTTGCTATCGTATTGAATGACAACGAAGACATAGCCACAAAGCCATAAAATAAACAATGAACAAAATGAGAATCAATTAGGTTAACAACGCCCGAAGATCGGCATTGCTGCACTTATCAATGTCAATGCATTTAGCAAAGAGACGGTTGAGCAGTACAGGAAGATAATATCGACACATCTGTTACCCGTAGTTCGTGGTGTGTTAAGGCGTTTGTATGCGTTATCAGACAAACGTTAGTTATATCTGAGGTCCAGACATGAAAGTTCGTTGCATCCGAGGTAGCATACTTAGGTTCGTTATAGCTGAGATTAACCCATGTAAGTTTGTTATATCCGCGATTAACATACTTAAGTTCGTTATATCAGAGGTTTCATGCTAAGTTTCGTTTCTCCGAGGTTGACACACGAAAGGTCATATCTGAGCAGCAATACTAAGGTTCTTTATATCCGAAGTTGTATACCAAGTTCGTTCATATCCCGCTGAACAGGTTGCCACCTGCCCGCTGTTGCAGGTGGGCTACCTGCCACTTGCTACTGAAAGACAGTGCTCGCCATTTCCGCTTGCAGACACCCTTCTTTTTTTTTATTGCCGGGCTTCGACAGAATACAACAAAAAACATACACGGGTAGACACCCAAACTACAAAACGGTAGCCTACAGCCCCCAGAGGGCTTTCAAAGCTCGAACCTTTGACGCAACTTAGGAAATTTT
>JARKHS020014389.1:0-27935 GCA_030143305.2 Amblyomma americanum
GCCGGTCAGTGACTTTTCCTGGAGACGGTTGGCCGCGCCGTCCTGGCGTCGGGTCGCAGCGGAGAGACATGACCATATTTGGTTGTGGCGGAGAAACATGACCATATATGGTAACCGTCGACGGCCCTGTCGAACGACGCTTGAGTGTCCCCGTCATTATGCACCCCTCGAGAGCCACGGGGGAGTGGACAAAGGCGCGGCCACGGCTGAAGAAAGAAGCAAAGGCTTTAAAAGCGGAAGCCGACGGGAGGAAGGGGGAGAGCGATCGGGGCGAGTGGACGAGAGGGCCGGAGACGGAGCGAGGCAGAAGACTGGGGCTGCGCATTGACCTGAGCCCGGGGTCTAGCCGTCGCTAACGTTCGACCTTCGCCAACGCGCCTCCACGCCTGGCAGCTCATCCAACGACCAGCCGAGAACGAGGGCAGCACAGCCACGAGGAACTCCCAGCCCGGCCGCTGCAGACAACCAGCCATTCATCGAGCCCGTGCCACACCACGCTGACTCAGCCCCGGCGACGACGAGCCCAGCTTCTGTCCCGTAAGCGGCATCGAGCCAGATGCTTTAATTAAATCACTTCAAAATCATTTTGGAGTCTGTGCATCAATCTCCTCATGCCCAGTGTGGACCCAGGGCCATTTTAAGAAACTGGTTCATCACATTGGTGTCAGAAGTGGGGTCCACACTTAAATCATTGGGCAAAAGCTGGACTGCACCCCCGGCGAGAGGAGCTTGAGGCACTGACTATATTTGGTCTAATATGGAAGAAGCCCACTCGAGTGCACAGCCCTTTGGGGCAAGCGTACTTGCATTAGCAAACATGGTGGAGAGATTCACTGGCGACGGTCAGGGGCCGTCTATTGTTGAATTTTTTGACATGTTGGAGCAGGTGTGCAAAATGGGCGGGTTAACGGATGCACAACAGCTGGGAATGGCGAAATGTCGCATGTCAGGGGCAGCACATGATTTTGCCTGGAGAGATGAGGGAGTCAGGAAGGCGGGCACGTTGGCTGAATTTAAAAAGCTAGCGTTTAAATATTTTGACAGGGAACCTTCTAGCGTAAAGCTCAGGCGGTTCCTCGACGCTCGGCAGAAGCCGGGGGAAGACGCACGCGCGTTTGCCTCCCGCCTTCGCTTCCTTGGGAACGAAACCCTAGCGCGAGAACCGGGGCCTGATAGTTCGAAGCAAAAGCACGCCAGAGAGCTGCTTCTGGAGCAGATGACGTCCCAGTTCATCACTGGCTTGAGGGGTCCGGTGCGCAGGTTTGTTCTGTCTAAGGCGCCGTCTACTTTTGAAGGAGCGGTAGAGGCAGCTGTAGACGAGGAGCGTAATGAGTTGCTTGTCTCCAGTGAGGAGAAGGTGCGGCTTGTAACAGAGCCAAAAAGTGCAAGCGCCGACGCGAATGTTACTCAGTTGACCGATAGGCTAGACCGGCTGGAGGCGCTCCTCGCGGAAGGCCTACAGTTAAATAACAGGGGCAATTTCCGGAACCGTGAAAGGAGGCAGGTTCGCTGTTATGCTTGCAGAGGGTACGGACACGTTTCCAGATACTGTCCCGAGCTAAACCGCGAATCTGGTACGCCAAATGGGCAGCAGCGCGCGCCGACCAACACGGGGATGGAACAAAGATATATTGTGCCAAAAAAACGCGTAGAGTCCCCCGCAGCCGAGCCGGTTGAGGGGGAGAGCAGTAATAGCTGTGCTATTGTAAGCGTTTTTGGAGAATCCTGCCCGATTGCCAAATTCGTGGTAAACGGGGTCACTTGCAGTCTGTTGGTTGACACTGGCTCCCGGATAACGCTCCTTAAGCAAAAGTTTTTTGATCTGCTGACAAGGAAGGGAGACAGGCAGGTGCATGAGGCCCGAGAATCTCCGAAAGTAAGATTCGTGGGCATCACAGGAGCTGACCTCGGCACGGGAGGACTGTACCTTTTGCGCTTCACAATCGGGAACGAAAGTTTTGACCATCCCAGCTACATTTGTTCCGATGCTGTGTCGTTGCCGGATGGTATATCGGGCCTCGTAGGTCAGGACCTGTTACGGCAGCATGGCATCGATCTCATATTAAGCCAGAACTGCCTTTCCTGTCGCGGGGCTTTGGTCCCATTAGCAAATCGAGAGGCCGAGTACGTTGCACGAGTGGACTATGGGGAACAGAGCGCGAAACAGGGCTCGCTAACACACGCGGGCGTTAGTGTTAGGACAACGAGAGAAACAGTGGTGCCGCCTCGGTCAGAGATAATCTGTGTGGGAGCGATGTCAGCTCAGATTGATGAGGGACACATAGGAGTCGTTGAACCTATAGAGGGGCTCGCAATAGGACTGAGTGTGGCGGGCTGTTTGGTCACGGTTGACTCAAAGAAAAGGGTTCCCGTCCGCTTATGTAACTACTCGCAACAAGAGCTTCACCTGCCGAAAAACAAAAACATAGCTACATTCTCCACGGCTGAGGTAGATGAGCAGGGTACCCCGATTTGCACTACGGGCCTCGTCAATGAAAGGAAAGGAAAAGAAGGGAACCTGCAGTTTGACCTCTCTCACATCGACTGCAAAGAGCGAGGAAGAGTTGAGGGTCTCCTACAGCGCTACTCGGATGTGTTCGCTGCATCGAAGCTAGACCTGGGAAAGTGCGGAGTGATTAAACACCGCATTACGACTGGCGACTCGCCACCAGTGTACCAACGGGCCTATAGAATTCCCTACTCACAAAGAGAGGAAATGGATAGGCAGGTCCAAGAGCTAATCGACAAAGGCATTGTTGAGCATTCCAAGTCGCCGTGGGGGGCACCGGCACTTCTAGTTGAGAAACCCGATGGTTCATTTCGACTGGTAATAGACTACCGGCGATTGAATTCCATTACAAGGATAGATCCCTACCCGCTGCCACAGGTGCAGGAAACCCTCGCGCAGCTTGGGTCAGCCAAGTATTTTACAGTTGTCGACCTCGCATCGGGGTTCTGGCAGATCGAAATGGATCCAAACGATGTCGACAAAACCGCATTTAACACCCCGTCTGGCCACTTTCAGTGGAGACGCATGCCGATGGGACTTGTTAACAGCCCTGCAGTCTGGCAGAGAACTGCGGACGTAATCTTGGCCGGTTTGCTGGGAAAGAGGTGCTTCGTCTACATGGACGATATAATAATTTACAGCAGCACCTTTGCCGAACACTTGGAGGCCATTGAGGAAGTGCTGGTCAGATTGCGAGCTGCTGGCTTAAAATTGAAACCTTCAAAGTGCCAACTTCTACAGCGGCAGGTCAAATACCTTGGACATATCGTTTCCGCAGACGGCGTAGAACCTGAAGCGGGAAAGTTAAGTAGCGTCCGCGACTTCCCTAGACCAACTGGAGTTCGAGGCGTTCGCGAGTTTCTTGGCTTAGTCGGATACTACCGAAGGCATGTGCGAGATTTCGCCCGAATCGCAAAGCCACTGACTGCACTAACAGCAAAAAACATAGAGTTCGTATGGTCGGAGGAGGCAGAGGTGGCGTTCGAAGAACTAAAGGAAAAATTAATAACCGCTCCCTTGCTACGATATCCAAACTTCAGCCAGCCTTTCATTGTAGCGACTGACGCCTCGAAGTTTGCAGCGGGTGCAGTGCTGTCTCAGAATTTTGACGGCAAGGAGCACCCTATCGCGTTCGCGAGCCGGCAATTCAGTCCAGTCGAGCAGCGGTACAGTGCCACTGAGCGGGAGTGTCTTGCAGTGGTTTGGGCCGTGCGGCACTTTCGGTGCTACCTCTATGGCCACAGATTCAGGCTAGTGACCGACTGCCAACCCCTTAAGTGGCTTCTAAACGTGAAGGATCCGAGCTCGCGCCTCGCGCGCTGGAATCTGCAACTTCAGGAATACGATTTCGAGATAGAACACAAGCCAGGCAAGGTGCACACTAACGCGGACGCATTAAGTCGAGCTAACCTGGTACGCACCGTGAATGAGTTTTGTCCGGCCATAGATACAAACGATCTCCGCACCGAGCAGCGAAAGGACAAAGGGCTAGAGAAAACATTTCATGCCATTTCTGGGGGGATCGCCCGGGATCCCGACAATTGTTACTTTGTTGACAACGAAGGAACCCTACGAAAGCGCACCCGGCCTACGCGGTCAGGAAGGAAGGCTAGCCAGGTGTGGGAAAGAGTGGTGGTACCAAAGTCAATGGTGCCGCACGTCTTGAGGGTTTTTCACGATGCCCCATACGCGGGCCATTTTGGAGTAATGAAGACGCAAAGGAGGTTGGAGCGCTACTACTATTGGCAGGGCATGCGTTCAGATGTTAAAGAGTACTGCGCTAACTGCCGTTCTTGCCTGGAAAGAAAAACTCCGAAAAACCGCAGGCCGGCCCCCCTTCAGGAATTCGAGGAAGTCTCGACGCCTTTTGAGAGGGTTGGCATGGATATCCTAGGCCCACTTCCGACTACGACAACAGGAAACAAATATGTACTGGTGTGCGTTGACCACCTAACGAAGTATGCTGAGATAACAGCACTGCCCGACCAAAGAGCAGAAACTGTGGCACGTGCCTTTGTAGAAACAGTGGTTCTGCGGCACGGCGTTCCGCGGCAGTTGTTAACGGATCAAGGGTCAAACTTTGTGTCGAGGTTGATGAAAGATGTGTATAACCTTCTGGGAATTGACAAAAGACAGACCACCCCTTACCACCCGGCTTGTAACGGTGCTGTGGAGAGGCTTAATCAAACAGCAAGCAAACGGCTATCCCATTATGTTTCGCGAGACCAACAGGATTGGGACCTCTGGATACCGTTTGCTGTTTTTTCTTACAACACGGCGGTGCACGAGAGCTCCGGTGACTCCCCTTTCTACCTCTTGTACGGTCGCGACCCAGACACACCGAATGCGGTGGTTGATGGACAGAGACGGGTGCCATACGGGTCACTAGATGATTATCGAGCCGAACTGACGTCTCGATTGCAAGTGGCCCATGACGTAACAGCCGAAGCATTACGGGAAGCAGCCGACAAAAGAAAAAGGCGGTTCGACACTAGGGCTAGGGCGGTTCCTTTCAGGGTGGGAGACCGCGTATACCTTGAGTGTGTGCAGGTCAAGGCAGGGCTTGCCCGTAAGTTAACGCCCAAATGGAAAGGACCTTACCGCATAGTAGAGCAGCTATCGCCGGTTAATTTTCGGATTCGGGAGATCGCAGGGGCCTCAACCGCTGTGGTCCATGCTAACCGGTTAAAGCAAGCACCAACATGCTCGCCTCTTTCTGAAACGGCTGCCTCAAGGGAACAGGAGGGGGAGGATAACCTTCGCACGGAGCCCGCCATTGTAAATAACCCTGCATTGCAGAAAAGCGGTCAGAGCGGCCGGCACAAAAATTTCAGTCCATGTGATGAACTGGAACACTTCATGCAGTCGCAGCTCGGAGGCGCCCTTCTCGAGGAGGAGGCATTCCAATCTGGCAGACGTATTCCAGCCGCTAGGTACTACCTCCGTAACCGAGTAGTGGACAGGGAGGTACCTCGCTAAGACTACATTTCCTTGTTTTGTACATTACAAGTGCGCTTCGTTTAGTTTCATTTTTTGTTCGTTCTCTTGTTTGAGATGTTGTACATACTGTTAATTATGGTCTTATATTGTGCACTCGAGTGGTATCTACGGTGAAGAATTGTTCTGAAACTCCGCTCTGGCTCGGTGCTCGTGGGGAAGAAAGGAGCGACTTGTGCGGGATACTGGCCCGAACAGCGCGGCGTGTGTGTGTGCGCGTGTGTGTGTATGACGAATTCCTAATGTTCAATGAACATTCCTTTTAAGAAGGAGCGGATGTGACGATTCGTGCACATGCACCGGTGCCACGGCGAGCCGGTCAGTGACTTTCCTGGAGACGGTTGGCCGCACTGTAAAAAAAGTGTGTAAAATTACAGGCGTTTTTGCAGAAATTTACTGTTGCCGCACGGAAAAAATCTGTTACTGGAAAAAACAGAAAGGTGATCAAGCAAAAAAACAGACATTTTCTGTTTTTGACCGCCGTGGTCTATTCACGTGCGTCTCTATTAAGAAGTAAGCTACAAATAATGCACCTGAACACCTTAAAAACATCCGTTTATTTTTTAAAGCCTAGAGTGTAGTAAACTAAATTTTTCGCACAACTAGTACTATGTGGTTGCTTTTGATGCGGAGCTGCACTTCGCAAGATGACTTCCGCATGAAGAGGGGCTTGGTGTCTTCGTGCATCGATTTATTCGTTTCATTTGGAAAGGTGAGTGAACAAACAATCTCTGCCACTTGATACAGACAGTGTGATTTGCTTTGTGTCACCGGTGGAAATCTCTAAACTATATTGTAGATGTTGCGTGCGATGGAGGTGGATTACTGTAGCGAAATATTAAGGCATGGGCACATAGCTCGCATCTCACTAAATAGCGGGAAAGCCCTAGCCCTGCGTAACTTTCATCCTCCGCCTTGCGGTTTCAAGCTGCCTACGCTCCGTAAACTGTTCATGGTGAAGGTGCAGCTTTGACACGCAGTTAAAAGTTAAAACGAACAGGACGAGCGCTCACGCGCGAATCACTTGCCGCCGCGGACGCCGCCGTAGCGGCAAGCGTCGTGTGTCTATTCCATATTTCATTGTGCTAGCTTCTAAATCGTGCCGCGGCCTCGCTACCGCAACCACGCAGCCCTTAATTTTCATCGCATTCACGATTGCCTCTAAAGGCTATCTGAAATCTTTGCAGCGTGTTTTAACGTGGTGTGTGCGTTAAATTTGAGATCTGCCAGGGCTCGGGTTCTCGCTTGAGCTTCGACTCGCGGCATTGGCCGCCGCGCCGACTGTCGTCATTCGGCCGGCGCACCGGCCACTCGCGCGAGCCGAACCAGTCTCGCGAGATTCCAGCCCTGCGCCAGCTTGTCGTTTCGAATGCAGCGGCATCGCTTCTTGCTCACGCGGAGCTACGGCTGAGCGGAGGCCGTTCGGCTCACGGTATCTTTGAACTCACGAGTGTTCAGACTCTGCATGCGTACGCGAACTTTCTCGAGTAAACAAAGCTGCGGTCTTGGCCCTTGCCTAGCTGTCGACAAGCAACGTCGACCCGGAGGTGGATCGTTCGTTTCCAGCTTTGCGGTTGCTACGCGGCCTGCGCTCCCCCGTGTATTGCGGTGGAGCATGTCTTCGCCTCAGTAGGCTCGGCGGCCTGGTCGCCGCCGCTGTATCGGCATAAGCGTCAAATAGATTCCACACGGCTTTTGCTATGGCTGTGAAATATAATCTGAAAATTTTAATGTTGAATATGCTGTTTGATCTGTTTGTCGGCTAATGAGACTACCATATTGGACTATATCACGTATTACGGACAGTTCTGGACGGTGAGATGCATGTTATGCGGGGAACGGGTCGTCGGTCACCCGCACGTGTCAGTTCTCTTCGGAGGCTGGCGCAGAATTGCAAACGGCGTAGATGCTTGACAGCATGCTTAAATTACAATGAAATGAACACTACCTGAACTCGAGGTAGTAAAGGACTAAATACTGACACTTAATTACCGACCCTTAATTAGCGATAAACAATTAGTGAATAAAATGGCTATAAATGCTCCGAATGTAATCAGACGAACGGTATTTGACCTGGAGGTAGTAAAGGAGAAATGGTGACCTCTGATAAGTGACCCTTCATTAGTCAAAAGCAATTAGGGAATTAAATTACCAGAAAATCAACCAAATCAACAGTACTTGAACTTGACATAATAATTTAACAATTAGTAGTACCTGACTAGTGACCGCTAATTAGTGAAGAGTAATTAGTGACTTAAATAACCAAAATTCTCCGAATGTAATCAAATTAACAGTACTTGAACTGGACATTGCAGAGAACTAAATATACTTGTATTGAATAAAACTGATTACTTATAATCAGTTTTGGTCCAGTTTGGCTGAGGTCAATTTTTGGGTGAACCATGCTGAAATTTGACGGTGGCCCGGGCACCAAATTCGAAGTTAACTCATGTTCGGGTCATGGTTGACCCTGGTTATGGCTATCATGTATAGGCACAGTGTCATCACTATGCTTGGCTAACTGTTATAGTGTTCCTATGCAGCTGCTTCACAAGTAAGCAAGAGCAGAATTTTAGGGGTAGGAACCTCCGGATTAGTGCTTTCGCGCTAAAAAACTGGCAGAAATGCATTCACAACCTGAGCGGAAGGCTCCCGGCCTTTGTAAAGTAGTAGATACTAACTTAAGGCATCCGCAATCACGCTGCAGCTCAGTCAAGAGAGCCTGTAACTAAGCCAAAATAAAACCGCAATCATCACGCACTAGTGCATGGCCGCGGTATTCAAAGCAAATGCGACGATAGAAGTACAACGTGGACTAGCTAACACTGATCATCCATTTACTTTGCGTGACAGATGCATATATCAGAGAACAAGCCTAAATAACAGCTCCTATGTAAGGCACTGTTTGGGTTTCAGTATAAAAAAAGAAAACGACTTCTACCATGTTCAGGACAGGTGTGTTCAAGCTTATGTATTCAAATGCATGCTGTTCACAGTACAAATTAGTATCTACGGTGCTGCTATATTAATTGGTTGAAAGTCAGCATGCGAGGCGTCTCCCAATTAAGCAGGCACAGTCGTCACTACAAAGGGCACACGTCTGATTGGCACAGTGTGCGCAATCCTCGGTGACAATCTTGGAAGCCATGGAATTGGTGGCTTTGTTGAAAACTTTAGCAATGCAACACACATCTGCAGGTTTTGTTTGGCGGAAAGAAGAGACCTCTTCTCTCCACTTGCATTGTCAGGTGTATTCGAGCTGAGAACACCCGACAATTACAACAGTGCTGTCCTAACCTTAGCAGCCGATAGTTCCTTAAGTGCAGAAAAGGGAGTAAAGTTTAGGTCTTTGTTCAACGATCTGAAGTATTTCGACGTTTGTGCACCAGGGCTTCCCCCTTGTTTGGCACACGATCTTTTTGAAGGCATAGTGTCATTCGACCTTTCTTTGTATATACAATATTTTGTCACGGTTTGTGAGTGGATTTCTCTAGAGGATCTCAATAACCGTATAGGTGGCTTTCCTTTTAAGCACAGCGACCTCAATGACAGACCATGTGAGGTTCCTGTAAAGAAATCACTGGAGGCCATGCTATTCAGAACTGGAATATGGTTCGTTTTCTTCCCCTCTTCCTAGTCGGTTCCGTTCAGTCTACAGAGAGTGAGGTCTGGAAGCAGGTTCTGTTGCTGTCAGAAATTGTTCTTTTAGTTACTGCGCCAGCAGTTACAAGTGCAATGGCTATGAGGCTCCAAGATATCATCGAAGATTACATGACAAGCAGAACAGCTCTGTTCCCAAATATTCCATTGAGGCCAAAACACCATTACCTTCTTCACTATCCAATGCTTATTATGCACTTTGGTCCCCTGATCAGATTGTGGACAATGCGATGCGAGAGCAAACACAGCTACTTCAAGAAATGTGCTAGAAATTGTCAAAATTTCAAGAATTTGACGTTGACTTTATCTCAGCGGCATCAGCTTTTCCAAGCTTACAAGAACACAGGAAGCAGTACTGACGTTCTCGACAATGCATCTACTTTCATGATCAGCCTTTGCAGTCCTGAAATTCAGAACGAAGTTCGGGAAGTTGTTTCTGATGAAGGGGAAATTTTCTTAACACAGCAAGCAACTATTCGGGGTCTGTTGTATGAGTGCAAAATGCTAGTTGTAATGTCACGGCAGAACGGCGAACTAAAGTTTGGGGAAATACAGCTGATCCTGTCGAAAGATGCGCGGCATTTTTTTCTTGTAAAAACTGTTAGTACATCGTATGAACCAGGAATGCAGTATTTTAACATCTTAAGTAATGACGGTCCAATCAAGTGCATTGAGCTCGACAGCTTGCTTGACAACACACCATTAATCCAGTACAACCTTGCCCGCTGCAGTTATCCTGTTTTTGTTTTGAAGCATGGATTACTTGATGGAGTTTGAACTGTGTTTCAGATAGCTGCAATGGAGTTGGAACAACGAATTTCCAACTGGCTGCCAGCCCTGGACAAGGAGATTGTAGAGCTGACAGTCCAGAAGGTGCAGCAATGTGGTGTAGAGTCCCTGGAACATCTGAAGTATGTGGTTGAAGAGGATTTGCAATTTTTAAAGCCCATCAGCAGAAGGATTCTTCTTGAAAGGTTTCACTCAGCGGCTACGCCCAACCCACCAGTGTCACTTTCTCCCAACGACATTCAATCGCCTACAAGCACACAATGTGCAAGCTTTTCTACACCTTGGGAGGTTTTCCCACCACAGCTTATGAAGGCTTGCCAAGAAGGGAAGCGTCCAGTAAAGAGCGACTTGAATGAAATGGTACGACTTGTGAGTGACCATATTCTTGCCATAAACAGGAAGCCAGGTCGCAAGATCTTGAGGGCCATCGCAGCTGAAATTGTGAGCCATTACCCGAAGACATTCGAGGACACCCTAAATGGGGCAGTAATTGGCTCGGGTATTGAGACACTCTTGTGGAAACTTGAAAACTGTGTTAACAACAAACGAAGGCCAAGCTCTGAGCAGCCACATCAGTTCGAACCGGACGATGAACTGGACTTGAGTGTCAAACGAGTGAAGATTCAGAGAGACTCATATGGGTGTGTGGCATGGCAACAAAAGCTTCAATCTGACGAGACTGCTGACTCACAGGAGAAGAAAAAAGACGACTTGCTGTCGCAGTTCAGGCTTGCGTTTCCAGATGAGACCATGGTTGCACAGCTCATGTCAGAGACTTATGCATCACAACGTCAGCTTATCAATGCATCCAAAAATATTCGAGACATTGAGCGAAGCCGGCCATTTCGGTTTCAGGGAAAGCACCTGACCAACCACGTAAACATCTTGCTAGGCTCAAATGTTGCAAAGACTTTCGATGACCGACTAAAGACTGTTGGACGGCAAGTTTTTCGTTACGCACACAGCCAAGTAAAAAAAGAATGTGTGAAGTCTTGTCTCCAAGAAGTAGAAGCTGCCAAAACTAACAGGAAGTCAATGGCAGTTGAATACGAAGCCATGCCACTACTACTGCTCGCAATCTTCGGAGAAGACAAAGAGCTGTTTTACAAGCTAACAGAGGTAAAAACTGATAAATGTAGTTTGCATTATTTCCTTGCAGTCGTCGCACGTTAATGCACAATGTGAAGTGTCCCATTAATTTATTCCTCCCAATAATCAAGTCAGCACTGCCTTTTATAACAGTAGTGCAGTGATTGTTTTACCCACGTCTTATAACATTTGTACTGAGATAACAGAAAAATCTGGAAGTTTTATGTCAACCTTGCCCATAAACAAAAATTTATCCTCAAAGCCAGCAGACTTGCTGCGGTGTGTTTTAGCGTGCGACGCAATGGTAACTCATATTTAAGTGAAATGGCGTCTGTGTTGAGGACTTAAGGCAACATTTTTCTTTTATTACATGCCATTGACTGATCCTAATGCTAATGCACATGTGAATTGGATTTTTCATAGAAGGAGATGGCCAGCGACGATGACTTGGGGGATCTGCCAAGCTGTCCTTTCATCTGCGCGAAAGGTAAGATACTGATGACTGACTAAAGGTGCAGTTCTTAAAAAAATTGCTGAAAAATGCACTAAATGGTGCTACCTTGTCCGAAATGCAAATCTTTATTTTATTAGACAAATGTATGCAATTTATTAAAAGACACTTCCCGCTGATTGAAATGCTTAATGAGTATTGCTGGCTCGATGTGCCTATCATATATAGGTCAATGCAATCTTCGTCGTTATCCCTTCCTCGTTATTCACTTATCCTCCTAAACCTAATGGTGATGGACCAACCCCTCTGAATAAAGAGACTTTACGTGTAACTGAAAGACATGATGAAAACAGAAGGACAAAGCGAATAATAATTCTTCCTTCCAACTCTTTTCCAGGATGGACTTTTCTCACTGCTAATTCATACACAATCTGCGTGGACACCCATCCAGTGCTTCATGCATCGAAGCCAGACGAGGCCTTCAAGCTGCTGTTCTTTGCCCATTTTGCTTTTAACATCCAGTACCAGAAGGAGACGAGCCTGTGCTTGGAATTCACACAGAGGTAAGAACTGAAGCCAATGTTCACTCACCTGTACACTTGCCTGACGTCACAGCACGCCCTGTGCAAATGCATACTGCAGTCTGCCAATCTTCCAGAACCTTATTTAGAAAAGCGGTTACTACGCTGCTAAACTGAGTGTACGCGAAGAAAATGCACTTCAACTGAAAAGCTTTTTGAACAGTGTGCGTGTTCATCGAGAATATCATACTGTCAATGAAGTTTGCTTATAGAGGTGAAAGTTGGCATTTCTTCAGCTTGGCATTGAACTAGCACTGGGACGCAATAATGCTAAAGATATTTGGTAGTGTGCTGTAGTATAGGAGCAGCAGCGAAGAAAATTTGCTTTAAGGTAGGGAGTTTTAGCAACATTGTAGTACAAGAAATTAATAATTGATTTACCATTGACTGACGTAATAACATGCCCTCATTATCCAGTCTCATTTTTGAAAATATGTGTCAAACAGCGAGACGTCATGAAGAAACCTTTTATCTCTATAGTTAACAGTACAGCAGCAGCTTGGGATCACGCCTGTGTGCTGTCTATTAGTTCTGCTGGAAGGCTAATGCAAGAGCATACAGACAAGGATGCATTCTAGTAAATGTGAAGGTCTGAGATCAGGTATTTTGTTTGTTTTGTTATAATAAAGCACAACACCAGAAACAAAGCAAGTGACAAGCACGCAACTGTATTATAAACGTTTTTTTTAACCTTTGCAGCCTTCTATTTTAAAAAGTGTGAGAAATGCGCCGGTGCTTTCTATTGTGCTGGATTGTACTGCAAAGTGGACATTATGTACCTCATAAGGATGAATAATTAGACGATTAATCAGCTTAAATTAGCTAACAAACTTTACTATTTCTGCTTTTTAAAGGGAAGGTTGTATTGCAAAATTTATCTGGCAACATCGAAGGTTAGGCTTATTTTTAAATTTTGTTACTCGGCAATGTATTTCGGAGTATCGAAGGAAAGCTTGTTCAATTGGCTGGCCCACTTTACCTATCTATACAATGCCGTAACTGCGCATCGTATTCTTGCCGAAATCTAGTTAACTTATACATCATAAAAATACAATAACTGTGCCTGTACTTGCTGCATGCATTAGAAGTGCGAGAAGCGATTTTTCTATGAATATGCAATGGTGGAAAGCTGACTCAACGAGCTTTCGTATGTGTATTTTTGTTGGTCGGTGTCTGGAATGATACTGCCATTTAGGAGTATTTAAAAACAGCTCATATTCAAAGTTGACGACCATCAATTTTGCAACATAACCTACCTTGCTTCTGAGATGAAAAATAGAAAAGTCAAAGTTAATTATATAACTACAGATACATTTGAGGCACCTAATGTCTGCCTTGCTGTACAGTCCAGCTCAGAAGACCACACCGACGTAGCTAAGTATTTAAAACATATCTTCAAAAGTGACAAAAATCACCCTGTATATAAAATATCAATCGGAAGGAAAAAAATGTCTCTCCCGCTCTTTTTCTGCCGCATCTCACACACACACACTTAAGGTAATGGAATCGGGGTACGGATTTCAGGCTGTTTTTTATGAGAGAGGGGTGCGTCCTGACATGGCAAACCGTTGTAGCAAGGTAGGCAAAAGAGACCTAACGTTTTATTAAAGCACGTTTCTCCTTGTTTTATCCGTTAAATCCTCCTCATTCATAGGGCCACATGTACTGTAGTGGCTATGAGTTCCTAGGGCGCATAAGCTACGAACTAGTCCGACACTTTTATCATTACCCACTGGATCAAAACCTCACTTGTGGAGATGAAAGTCGATCTCAAGTCATTCAATATGTGGTAGTAAAATGAGGTGATCACTGAGAAGCAAGGTGCTTAAATGACTTCAGTAGCATCCTAGATACTTCTGTTTCCAATGGTACCTGTATGACCGGAAACTCCAACACATGCCTCGTAAACAATGACATTGTAGAAGCATCGTATGCTCTTTCCGCCCAGCACTGCCTGTGAGTCATGCTGATCTGTGGTTGTTGATAAAACGAATCTTGCTACTTTATCGCTATGAGGAGCTTGAAAAGAAGGTTTGAGCAGCAAAGTGATGCCTCACAAACCTAGAGTTTTATTTCTGGGTGGGAACAGGTAAGATATTAGTGTTTTTTTTTACTTAGCTTTTACCCCTCACAACGTAGCGGATCATATATGAGACCTGATTTTTTTAACACATCCGCCCTTGTCAGAGTGGTTGTACAAGTGTAGAACGAATATATTTTTGTCTTTCAACTATAAAAATTAAGTTTTTGTGCCTGGTCGTTAGTGATAGCTCGTGGCTCTTTGTTTCAGGGCTATTGCAGGTATTAATCCTGCAAGAGGAACAAAGGTGCAAAAGAATGGCGGGAAGCAGCACTGCCTGTCACCAAGAGTGGCTGCACTCGCAACGGCTTTGAAAGACTATGACTTTTAGATTTTTAGTTTCTGTTGCTTGTGTTGTATAACATTTTATTATGTTGGGCTCAGAAATAGTCTTCGAGCTATAGAAGACTGCTGATGCTGATGTGACTTTCGATTTAATAAAGTGTTCATTCATATCAAGCTGCTTGGCTTTTGGTTCTCAGGCAATGCTATACTGATGAAAATCAGTGTTGTGCAAACGTTTCATATTTAGATATTCTTAAATTACTTCACGCAACTTCCCTCGAGCAACGAATTATGTAATATCACACTTTCATTGGCATAAACGACGCAAAGATCGTATTTGTAATTTAATGAGCCCTTGTGCTTGCACAGAAACCGTATTTTGTGCGGGGAAAAAAATTGTAATAAAAGAACAACTAATAGTAAACAGAACATTGCAGGAATTTCAAATATATTTTCTGCAAACCAAAAAGAAAATTGTGTGTAAATTAACAGGGCAGCTAAAAACAGACAACTAAACTCAATTTGCAGCCAGATTTTCTGTACATGATAGAAAAGAAACATTGTAAAATAACAGAATAACTGAAAACAGAAAAGTGAATTTCACAGATTTTCTGTACATGACAGAAAAGAAACACTGTAAAATAACAGAATAACTGCAAACAGAAAAATGAATTTCCCTGACATTTTACAAGCTTTCAGTAAATAATGAGAAAGAAAAACCTGAAAATCACAGACTTGCTTTGAAACAGAAAATGAAATTTCACAGAAATTTTACAGGGATTTTCGGTAAATGATTAAAATCTAACATTGTAAAATAACCGAAAAACTTAAAAACGGAAAACAGAACTGTACAGACATTTTCTGGCAGGACAGCTGCCAGAAAATGTCTGTTTTTTTTGGAAAAAATTTTTTACAGTGTGCCCCACTGTCTCCCAGCTTCCCGGCACCACGTCCAAATGGCGGTCTACGCGGACGATGTGGCGATCCTTGCCTCCGGCCCAACCTACGAAGGCCCAGCTGTCCGCGCGGCTCTACAGAGTGCTCTGGATGCGGTCGTGAACCACCTGGGCAACATCGGCCTAAACATCTCGCCAGAGAAAACTCTGGCAATGATGGTGCACCCCCGGCCGAGCTACCGCAAAAACACACCACAGCTCCACCTCTTCGGAAGCCCACTCCCTTGGCAGACCAGCGTCAAGTACCTGGGTGTGACAATTGATCACGCGCTGCGGTGGAAAACGGCGGTGCAAGGACTCCGAGCTGGGAATCGCCGCATCACTGGGTATGTTGCCCGCCTCCTCGCAGGCGGCGAGGGAATCTCAATACCACTCGCGAGGCAACTATACGAAGGTATAGCCGTGGCGCGATCTCTCTACGCGCTCCCGCTGGTTGGTGTCCGCGCCTGGCAGTGGGAACAGCTGGATACCGACCACAGAAAGGCCCTGCGTCGCTTTGCGGGACTCCCCAACACCTCGCAAGTGGGCCCCACCTACGCCGAGCTCGGGGCCTGGCCGGTTTCACTACGGGCAGAGCGGGCGGCTCTGAATCACATCGAGCGACTTCACCGTGCGCAGGGCACAGCAGAACTCATAACCAGGCTCCGCAATTCGCCGCACTCGCGCATGGGGCACGTGGCGCGCCTCTTTGACGAGTGGACGCCGCTAAACCGCTCCATCGCTCCACCTACCCTGCCGCCGCCACATCGAAATCGGCCGCTGAGCATACAGACGGAACTTCCGCGAGTGCGTTCCAAGCGCAACACCCCCCGCTGTGCCATATTTCAGGAGGCGGCCGAGCGTCTATATGGCGACTATGCAGACCGAGTGGCCCTCTACACAGACGGCTCTGTGATGGATAATGGAGAGTCCGCCACAGCGTCCTGCGCCGTCCCGGCTCTTGGGATCGAGCGACAGTGTAGAGTGCCGCACTGCCCTTCTTCGACTGTGGCCGAGCTGGCTGGGCTCCACCTCGCCGCGGACATCATCGCTGGACAGTCTCGGATGACAGCTGTGGTGATTGCGAGTGACTCACGTGCCGCCCTGATGCAACTACGTCATCCCGACCGCGGCACCCCCTGTGTAGCGAATCTGTCTGCCAAACTATGTGCAGTGCGCGATCGCGGTTGTGACATCGTGCTGCAGTGGGTTCCCTCGCACATTGGCCTGCCCGGTAACGAGGCAGCCGATCGGCTAGCGAAGAACGCGCATGGGGACAGTGCGATTCCCGAGAGCGACGCCGTGACGCCCTTTGACGTGGCCCGCAACACCATCCACCGTAGGCTCATGGCACGACACCCGGATCCCCGTGTTGCATCCGGGAACTCTCCGCGCCTTATAAGCTTCGTGGACTTCGGCACCAGGGCTAGACGTCTCCTGCTGCGCATCAGAGTTGGCTGTGTGTGGACTGCCGAACGCCGCCAGCGCATCGGAGGCGTCGGGGACGGACTCTGTGCTGACTGCGGCGCGCTGGAAACAGTGGACCACCTACTGTGTGAGTGCCCCGCTTTCTCGGGACCGCGAACCGCACTGAGCATAGAATATAGGGAGTTGGGGCTTCCCTCAGCTACCTCGAGCGAACTACTGTTCCCGGCCGCATCTGCCTGGAGAACACGCAGGGCTTTACGCCACCTGATCCACTATATTGACAGGGCGGCCATTACCGGCCGCTTTTAAACTGATCCCGAGGCCGCGCGCTTTCCTCTGTGTAGTATGAGCGTGCCGCCAATATCTCCTCGGGCGCCCCGACGAGCCGCCGCTGCGCAGGGACAGATCGGTATGCGCCGACTGCCCCCCCCCCCCCCTTCCCTCCTCTCTTCCTGCCCTTTCCAACTAGACCCGCTTTCCTCTCTGCTCTCTCTTTCTCCCCCTCCCCGCGCAGCCCAGTTGCGGTGTTCCCCTGCATAAAGGAGGCAGTTACCGGGCTGCGCCTCCCCCCTTCTCTTCCCCCCCCGTATGAAAGTTTCCCAATAACCACTTTAGCGCCAAAGTGATCGTACAACACCTTTCCGCCTCACGTCCGCCTGGCGGCCGAAAACTGGCGGACCGCTCCCGAAGCGGACGAGGCGGAAGGCACTCCGAAACGATCGTACAACGGCCCGAAGGCGGACGGACTGGCGAGTCCCAAACGTCGCACGACCGAATTCCGTCAATTAGTTACGGGTTCCGAAAGAGAGAGAGAGAGAGAGGAACGGAGAGGCAGGGAGGTTAACTAGGCAGCGCCCGGTATGCTACCCTACACTTGGGAAGGGGAACGGACGGATAGATAGAAAGGGGAGAGAACAAACGGAGATGATCACTTTTCCACATTTCCGGTGGCCGAAGTACTAGGAAAGCGTGGAGGGAGCGTAACAAATCGAAAGCCGGCAACGGTCTTGCCTCTTTTTGTAGGCTTTGCAGGGGACCATGGAGACAGTCATAAGCTGTGCTTTGTCCACCAACCACCTTACCCCTGAACCTTCGCCCATGTTCGCAGACCACATTGCCAGTGCCTGGCCTTATTGTTACAGCGGGGTGAAGGTATGAGGGGTTGTATACGAAAGGCATTGTATATAAAATTTGCTGCTCGGTCTACTCGGCCTCGTACGTAGGAGAAACGAAGAACTTCGCGGAAAGAATGAGTCAACACAAAGCGGACATTCCACAAACGAACCGTCAACGCAGTGCTGTGATCAAACACTGCGAGGCATGCGACCACCGAACTGACTTCGACGGCCCTATTGTACTGGAAACCGAAGCTAACCCGCGCAGGAGGCTTCAACTCGAGCCGTGGCGCATCCGACAGACACGGAAGAATGTTAATCCCTTCCTGGGGACATTTCCCTCTTCTTACATCCATGGTTTGCGTCCACTGACCCGGAAGTCTTCCACACGAGGGCTTCAAACGCCAAGCTCGTAATCACACCATTAAGAAGGGACCGAGCCGGTCCAGAAACGTCGTGTTTTTTCAAAAAAATTAGACCCCGCCCACACGGAAAATTTCATGTCATTTCAACCGAATGTCATTCGACGCATCGAATGTCATTCGGTCTCCTTCGGTGATACACGGTAAAAAATAACGTCATTCGAAAATGATGGCAGTGACGACCAGTGCAAAAAAAAATAGTACAATTGAAAGACATCAGCGCGCATAAAAGATGTTTGAAATGGTTATGTCGTGCTTCAAAAGCGGGTTAGAACTTATCTGTACAATAATATAAGCTTAAAATATTATTTCCGGCAATTCTTCAGCACTTTGAAAACTAAACATTTTGACAGCTTTGCCTGTCCGGTTGGCTTTGAAGACATAATAAACTGTACATCTCCAACCAAAAATTTTAACTTTAACCCAGCGTTTGGAAGCCGACTCGGCTCCTTCATCAGTAGCTAGCGTCTTTTAAGTATGGAGGAGAGGAGGGGGTCAAAGGAACGACAGCTGTGATGCAAAAGGCGTTGGGGAGCGGGAGGGACGCTGGCGCACTGCATGGAGGTGGTGAATGGGGACTTTGTTTCGAAGCGAAGTCCCTGGGCATATACTGGGGGCAGGTTTCCTTTTGTGCGGTTGATATTGTTCGCGGTGGTTTGGATGCGCCAGGATTCCAGAAGGAGCCTTTTGTGGTAATTTGTTTCGGTTCCGAGGATGCGGGTTTCTTCGAAGTTGATTCTATGGTCTGAGTCCTCGGAATGTTCGGCTACTGGATTGTGCTATCTTGCGAATTTGCGGACGTCGTTTTTATGTTGCCGAATTCTTTCTTTGAAATTTCTGGTTTCGCCGATGTAGCTTGCGTCGCAGTCGGCGCATCTGTAACGACACAAATACGGCAAGCAATGCGAGCAACATAAAAGCTAGACCTATATTGCGAGCAACATGTACAGCGGGTATCAAACAGCGAGAGCCGCCTCTTGAGTATGGGGTTCGTAAGCGAAGGAGTCCAACTGCGACAAAAATTCCTGCAGCAGTGCGCAAGGTGAAACCTAGACCTCCAACGCGAAAAACGTAAACATGGGGGCTCAAACAATATGAAGCGTAACTTTCGAGTCGAGTCTGTATGCGAACGAGTCTGACTGCAACCACATCGACCCACCACAAAATGCTCGCAACATCAAAGCTGCACCTGCAGAATCTAGCAGAGCTGGCACGGAGGGCATAAGACAACAAGAAGCACAGCTTTCGTGGCCTACGAGCGAACGAGTCCATCTACAACTATGCCGAACAGCATTTACTGCGAAGAAAGACTGCAGTCGCTCGCGCTTCGCACCAAATCACCCCAAAAAAAAACACGAATGACAACTGAAGAACGGCCACTCACCTCACAAATTCGCGGACCCAGCACATTATCGAAGTTTGCCCGGCTGATCCTGTGCACCCAAACCTTTCGGCGAGCCGCGTTGCTTTTCCGGGCGGAATTAGAAAAAATCTTTTCCCACTGACTCCTCGGTTATTGCATCCATACGCGCAACAGAAGCTCGGCATCGCAGCAGCGCGTAGACGCAAAGGCGGAAAAACACTTCCCGCCAAAACTGTTGCACAGAAAGAAAACGAAGCGCGACTCCTACCCCCGACAATGGCGCTGGCGACTGCTGCGGAGCAAAAAAGCGCGCGCTAACACGTGACCAAGGCGCCTCGGCCAATGGGAGGCTCGATTATCCGGCGTTGCACTAGGAGAGGAGGGAAGTTGGAAAGTTCAAAGCTTTGCGTTATTTTTGCTTCATTGAGGGGCTTTACGGATGGATGGATGTATAAGGCTGAACGCTTTAAATCGGGCGGTGGTTCAAGCCACCTAGTCATACGTATGGATGGATGGATACGGCTGAACCCTTTAAATCGGGCGGTGGCTCAAGCCACCTGGGGGATGATCCTCGACCTCCGTAGGAAGAAAACGTGTTTTTCGTGCCCTCTCCTGTTTACCCGAGAGCTCCATTCGCGGCATCGAGTCCGCCTGTTCCCGTGTCCCAGAGTTTCTTTTTTTTCTTTTTAGTTTTTCTTTTTTTTCTATTACGCAATAGCCTAGCTCCCCGTGGCCTGTGTGCCATGGCCCCTCCAGCCCCCTGACCATCGACACCCCTACCATCTGAACCATGGCGGACGAAGAAGATGCCCTCCACATGCTCGATGAGGATGGCATCCGAAACGCCCTCCATCGTCACAGGCGACTATAAACAGCTTCGGGTGCTCCCGCAGCCTGCGGAAACTGATCACTGAAGCGAACGCCACCCTTCAGCGCCAAGGAGAAGCGGCCCGCCTGGTCACTGCGATACAGAGTACCCCTCCACCTGGCGACGCACCCGCAATCGCCAGCACATCCTCGGTGAATGCGGCCAGCAGCCAGGAAGCAAGCAAAGGTGGATGCGCTGAAACCTTTATAACACCGCCGCCACCGCGGCTACGACGATTCGACAGCATCACACCGGTCACCATCAGCCGTAGCGAAGCAGCCCTCGGCCCAGCCCTGCTCTCAACCAAGCCGAGTACAGCTGACGCGGCGTGTCAACACGATGACACCCAGACATGCCTGGATTCCCAAAATCCAGCCATTCCAGAAGCAGACAGCAATGTGCTCCCCGCTCCTGCCGCCACAACAAACCCCGCCCCGGCCGAAGCATTCACAGAGGCAGACTACGAACGTGCTGCTCTCGCCTACGCGGAAAAAAGAGCCAGTGCCCCCCCGGCCAAGCGGCTCCCCACTCCCCCTCCCGCTGAGCCCGACAGAGCGACAGCGAAGGGGCTAGGCGCCGCAGTACAAAAGCCAGCGAGGAATGCTCCGAGACGCCGCATACAAACCACCGCAGCGGCTCCCCTGGCTCCTGCCGCTCAGCCGTCGGCAGCGCGCTTCACCGCAGCACCACCACAACAGGGAAAGAAGTCGGGCATCGCCACCGTTCTTTACTATCCCGTGGACAGGATGGCCAACTATCTAAAGCCAACAAGAGACGCCATCGCCGCACAACTGTCCAAACTACCTGGGGTGAAAGCTGTGCGTGTAAATTTCCGCCGGAACTTGGTCGCCGTGGACGCGCACGCATCTGCCGACCTCGACCCACTCCTCGGCATCACCACCATCTGCGACATAAAGGTCCGAGCCAAGGAGGCCGGCGGCAACAGCTGCACCGGTCGAGTGTTTCGCGTGGACCGCGCGCTCTCGGCCGAGGACATCATGTCGGGCATCGAGTGCAAGGTGCCGGTGCTAGCCTGCACGAGAAGCGGAAACGACATCATACTCCGCTTCGCGGGCACCCACCCACCCGAAGAGGTCTCCCTCTTCAAACTGCGCCGCCCCGTCCGCGCCCGACTACCGAGGCCGCTCCAATGCCTGCAGTGCGGTGTCATCGGCCATGCCACTGCTGTGTGTACCGCAAAGCCGAGGTGCCTCCGCTGTGGACGCGATCACCACAAGTCCCGATGTGACTCACCCCGGCCGCGATGCATTAACTGCAACGGCACGCACACATCAACCGAGCCGCGCTGCCCCCGTTGGCAACAAGAACGCAAAGTGGCCGTCCTCCTGGCGTCATCGCATCAGCCCATGTCTCGCCGTGACGCTCGCCGTGCAGTTACTGCAGAACAAACCTCTGCTGCACTTTCAAGCCAGACAGCTCCTGCGGATTCAACCAAAAAGGGCCCCCCCTGCACCAATACAGCAGGACCTTACGCTTGCTGACGCCCTGCCCAATAGACCAGCAGCAAAAGCGGGAAGCAATACCGACATCGAAGCACACTGTGAACCGGCGACGGAAGTCACTGCGACTCCAATCGGAAGTGTCACTGCACGCAACTGTGCCCCAGCGCTCCCGCATACCGCTCGGTCTTTCCGTGACGTGGTGGTAGGGAGGAAGCCAGACAGCGCACCTATCGCTCAGCTCGACCAGCGTGATGCTGTCATCGCCGCGCTTGCCGCTGCCGTTCGTGCCCTCATAGAGGAATTGCCCAGCGCATCTCCGGCCCGCCAGTTATGTGCAGCTGCACTTGCAGCACAGCAAGCTCTGAACCATCATGGCTAGAAACAGTCGCGTCAACCGGCCGCGTGTGTTGCAGTGGAACTGCTGCCATCTACGCCGCCGTCAACCTGAGCTAGCAGCCATGCTACCTCTACAAAAGTACGACGTCATCGCGCTACAAGAGACTTACACGCGCGCAGAGGACCTCGTACTTCCCGGATACTTGGGCTACAGCAGCCCAACCGAGTGCGCGCTGGTGACCTGTGCTGACATTCCTTGCACCGACGCCGCACACCCACCTGGATCCCCTCGGGCAGCTATATATGTCCGTGCATCTTTTGCGCACCATGTAGTGCCTACTGCAGACCTCACCGGTGGCCCCGTCGAGTGTGTTGCCGTTACAGTGCGACTCGGGGGAACTGACACCACCGTTGCAAGTGTCTATGTGCGGCCTGGAAATCCGTGGGACGCACGGCTCATCGTTCGTCTCACTCAACGAATCAAGCAAAACCTACTCATTTGTGGTGACTTCAACTGTCGCCATGTTGAGTGGGGTTCCCGCACCTCATCCAGACAGGGATGTGACGTGCTAGACGCTATTCGCGCTGCGGGACTGAACCTGTTGAACACAGGTAGTCCAACGTTTGTGCGTCCGAGCTGCACTCCTACAGCTATCGACCTCAGCGTGGCTTCCCCAGATTGTGCCTACGACTGGTCTACGCACCCCGATACTGCAGGATCAGACCACCTGCCTATTGACATCTTGCCACGAACTGAACGCCCTGCGGACAAAGTGACATACAGTGTAGTGCAGTGGTCGCGCTTCCGCGAGCTATGTGAGGAAAATTCATGTGAACCACATAGCTTCTTCGATCACATTGCCGCCTGTGCGAGTGGTGCCACAATACGCTGTGCTGTGCTCCCTGGAACACCTGTGCCAGACATCAAACTCTTGAACCTGCGTGCTGCGCGTCGAAGGGCTCAACGTCGTGCACGGCGCACGAACAAGCCCGCACACTGGACTATCTACAAGCGTCTGGATGCTGCGTGCCTGCGTCACGCCAAACGGCTGCGTCGTCGCAGCTGGATTTCAGTGTGTCGTGCCCTGGACGAACCCCGTGCTCAGGCTCGCGGCTGGCGGATTCTTTCATCAATGCTGCACTACAAAGCACCACGCTTCCCTGCCCTTTCCATAGCGGTGGCTAAGGGATAGATGCTCTTGCGCTGGCCGACCTCCTCGCTGAACACTTTGTCCCCACTCTGGTGAGTGACACGCCCATCGCCTCCATCTTTTCTGTTTCTCCATTCGTGCCTTTCGTATGGTTCTCGCGCGAATTTCATGCCCTGTGCACTGCGCCTTTCACAACGCACGAGCTGGATGTCGCGCTCGAACACAAGCGCAAGCGGCGAAGTGCCCCAGGTTCAGATCAAGTCACTCACCAGATGCTGAGGAATTTAAATTGTAACCAACGTCAGCGCCTGCTTGAAGCATACAATGAAGTATTTGCAACCGGAGATGTCCCCCAGTCCTGGCGCACTGCCATCGTTGTTCCTGTCCTGAAGCCGGAGAAGCCTTCTGCAAACATCAACTCTTACAGGCCGATATCCCTCACCTCAGTCCCAGGGAAAACGATGGAATATATGGCACTGAAGCGGCTTCAATGGATGGCGGACGTGAGAGGTGCACTGGCACCAGAACAAAGCGGATTCCGCCATTCCCGATGCACCGCCGACTGCATAGCGTAAATATCGGCCTTCTTAGAGGAAGCAAAATATAAGAAGCAGGCTGCCTACCTCGTCCTCCTCGACATTCAGAGCGCTTTTGACTCGCTCGCCCACGCATCTGTACTTGATGCTCTGATAAACATAGGCGTGGCTGAGAACTTATACCGATATGTGAAATCGTTTCTCTCAGGCAGAACAATGCGTGTGAAAGTTGGTGGCTCGCTCGGCACACCCCGCCACATCACCAAGGGCGTTCCGCAGGGCAGTGTTCTTAGTCCCTTCTTATTTAACATCGTGCTGGCTAACATCCCGAACATTATCCCTCGTTCCCTTCTGTATCAGGTGCGCGTCAGCATATATGCTGATGACATAGCCCTCTACTGCAGTGGCCCCACACTGTCTGGTCGTACAGTTAGAGCGCAGTTGCAACATGCACTAGAATGTGTCGGAGAATATCTCTCCACCGTGGGGCTCAGCTTGTCAACTTCCAAAACAGAGGCCCTCGTGCTCCACCCTCGTCCTGCTGCATGGAAACTTATACCCAACCTGCAGCTAAAAGGGGTCCCCCTTCCGTGGAAAAAAAGTGCCCGCTATCTTGGACTCGTTATCGACGCGCAGCTCACCTGGCGGCCAGCTGTAGCTAAACTGCGGAAAGAGGCGCGCCAAGTGGCTAACCGACTACAAGCCAAAGGAGAAGGCTGCTCCCCAGAGCTGGCATACCGGTTCTACAACGGGATAGCGGTACCTAAATTCCTGTACGCTCTACCGCTCGTCGACCTGCGCCCCAGCCTGTAGCGCGCCATCGACGTAGACCAACGCGCAGCGATCCGCCGTTTTATGCGCCTGCCGCGCTGGTCGCAAGTACCTGCCACCTATGCAGAAGCTGCCACATGGCCGATCTCTCTCCGGGCACAACTAACAGCCCTCAACACTGTCGAGCGCATGCAAAGAGCTCCGGGAACTTCGCAACTCCTCAGCCGACTGTCCGAAGCCCGCCACTCGCACATGGGCCGCGCAGCACAGCTGTTTGGCGCGCACATCGCCCGACCGCCCTCTAGCTGCAGACCGGCACTTCCGCCCCACCTGCGCGCCCCGCTCAGCATCCAGACCGTCATCCCAGGCGTGCGATCCAAGAAAAACACACCCGTCTGCGCGCTACAGCAAGAAACCGCTGCGCTTCTCCACGAGGATTGCAGCGGCCGAGTGGAAATATATACCGACGGATCCGTGCTGCAAGGAGGCGCATCAGCGGCTGCCGCATGTGTAGTCCCTTCTCTCGGCATCGCCAGGCAGAGCCGCCTCACATGCAGTGCCTCGTCCATAACCGCAGAAGTTGCCGCCCTGCACTTGGCAGCTGATCTCATCCTGGAGACACCAGATCTCTCTCCAGCTGTCGTCCTCAGTGACTCCAAGGCTGCGCTCACCACGCTGCGGAGGTCGCACCATACACTGCCCATGTATGCCAACCTGGACAACAAGCTACGCCAGGCACGAGCACTCGGCCGCGACGTTCTGCTCCAGGGGCTCCCGTCCCACGTCGGAATCAGCGGCAACGAGCAGGCTGACCAACTGGCCAAGCAAGCTCACGCCGACGGCACACCGGAGTGCACTGCAATATCCCCGGGGACCTCGATGTGGCTCGGCACAACATCAAAGCCCGCATCGTCGCACAACACCCGGATGCCAGAGTAGCCGCAGGCAAAGCACCGAAGCCCATAAGCTCCCGTGACTTCGATCTCATTGACCGGACCACCCTCCTTAGGATGCGCATAGGCTGCGTCTGGACAGCCGAGCGCATGCATCGTCTACGAGGCGCAGCCAGCCCCATGTGCAAAGACTGTGGAGAAGTGGAAACGCTCGATCACCTCCTCTCAAAGTGTCCTGCCCTCAAGAAGCACAGAGAAGTGCTGGAGGCAAGCTACAGACGCCTGGCCCTACCCTGCGAGAGCGCACAACAACTGCTTTTCCCAGCCGGCCCGCGCGAGAAAACGCGACGCGCCTTCGGGGCTCTGCTCCAATATGTACGAGATGCCCAACTGCTGGAGCGGTTTTAACCTCCCCCTTCCTGGCGGATATCCCCTACAAACCGCACCTTTTGAAGTGCCGCACAGTTACGTCAGATGGTGATGGGTAACGGTAACTGTGTACCAAGATTATCGACTCAGGCCTGCTGCCCCGCATTCCATGCTCGGTAAACACGCCGCTTGCCGGGATTCACGCGCACATCCAGCCACCTCCCTATTGGCCGAGAGACCTGCGCCTCCCTGCGGTCCGCGCGTTTCCAAACCACGCCCCTCGCTCTCTCAGTCGGCTCTGTCTCCCAGTCGAGTGCGCATCGGCGCTCTGCTCTTGGCGCGGCCTCCCCTCCCGGCCCGAATACGCGAACACGGGAATCGCGACTGCGCATCTGCGAGCTCTACTTTCTCCCACTATCCTGTTCCTCCTACCCTCCCCCTGCGCGGCGCAACGACCATTTCCTCACCTGAAAGAGAGAAATTACCGCACGCGTCGTGCTCCCCCCAATTTCTTATTCCTTTCCCCAAGAACATCCATCTCTCTCTCTCAAGCCACCTAGCCATGACTTATGAAATTTTACTCTTCTCTTGATTTTAGCCACCAATCAGATAACCTTCGCTTGGTTACTTCTACCCGCTTAAAATCTACTTTCCCTTCACTGTCCTTAAACCCCAATGCCTTGGATAAATCAGCCTCGCTGCTTTCCACTGTAGGGTGAAGCCCTTTACAGAAAAGTATCAAGTGTTCAGCCGTTTCCTCCTCTCCGCACGCAACGCACGACGTGCCTATCTCGTGGTGCCTGACTCTATATGTCTTAGTCCGCAAAACTCCCGCCCTGGCCTCCAACAATAAAGAGCTTCCCCTACAATTATTATAGATATTTTCTTTGGCAATTTCCTGTTTAAAAATCCTATATGTAGGCATCCGTAGCAGCGCCATCTATGCACAGCTACACAAAGCTCGTTGCAGCCGCCATTGCGCAGGAACGGTCCAAGCGGGCATAGGTCTGCACTGTAAAAACAAACCGTCATTTTGACGGCCACTTTTTTATCTATTTTGACGAGCCGCCGGCGTCAAACGGGAAAGACGGAGACTTCGCCGTGAGTTGTGATTCTCAGGGGGGGCAGCAGGGCAGGGGGGAGAGAATTGGGGGTTAGCGCAGCCCGGTAATTGCCTCCAATGAAGGGGTCACCACAACCGGGCTTTGCTGGGGAGGGGGGGATGATAGAGTAGAGGGGAGGAGGCGGATCTGGGGCGGGAAAGGGGCACGGAGTGGAGGCAGGGCAGGCCGCGAAGCGACACGACACGCCCGTGCCAACTGAGGACGGCAGGAAGCACGGCTGACCCCCCATCCCGGACTCGTTCGGACCTCGGACAAGCCGAGCACTTCGCCACCGTCTGCACACGGGTATGCTCTTCGCTGGCGCGCGCGGGCGCCGACCTACCCGGGTGTTGATCGCTCGCCGTGAACGAGCGGGCGAGGAGAAAGAGACGGAGAGCGCAACACAAAACGAGAAACTCTATTGGCTGGCGCGTAGGGGTACGTCATGTGAGACGTCACTCAACGCGCGCTTCCGGCCCCCGCTGTCAAGGAAGGAGTCCGGTTGTCGTGGTTCCCTCTCGCTTTTCTTTGTGCGCGCTGCTTCTGCCCGGGTGTGCGTTCTGCATTTTGCGCCATTTTGCCTTTTTGTGTGCGACGCGTTGGAAGGCCGCGAAGACGCAATCAAGGAACGTATGGGCTGCAGCCGAAAATCATCTGCAGCGGGTAGAGGTAAGTGTTCTGCTTATATGCTTCGTTCGTGCAGTACGCGTTCTGTGAGGCACATAGCTACGAGGAGCACGC
>JARKHS020014390.1:0-29912 GCA_030143305.2 Amblyomma americanum
CAAGTCCTCTTTTATTCCAGTCACGTCCGGCGTTCCACAAGGGAGCGTGCTTGGTCCATTGCTTTTTCTAATATGTATTAATGATTTGCCTAAGTGCATCTCGTCCCGTGTAATACTGTTCGCCGATGACTGTGTTATTTATCGTAAAATTACTACTGAAACTGACTAACAATCGTTGCAGTCAGACCTAAACGCGAATAATGTGTGGTGTTCAGACTGGCAAATGACCCTAAACCATACCAAAACTAAGTGCATGTCATTTACGCGTTCCTCTGCCCGCATTCTAACCTCATATTTTATAGATAACAATATTGTCCAGGTTACAACCACATACAAATATCTAGGAGTAAATTTTCAAACGGATCGAACATGGCATCATCACATCAACGTTACCCTTGCAACTGCTAATCGCTCACTCAAAATCATGAAACACAGACTAAGGCAAGCACCCTCACACTTAAAAAAGCTCGCATTCACCACCTTAATCACACCTAAAATTTAATAAGCATATGTGATCTGGGACCCGAGCCATGATTACATCATACGTAACATTGAATCCCTGCAAAGCCGTGCTGTTCGCTTCATTTTTTCGCACTCTTCCCCGTACACCAGTGTCACATCTTTAAAAAATGTGCCGGATTAGATCCACTATCACTACGACGAAAACACGCTCGATTATCTGTTTCACAAGCTTTTTCACCATAAACGTTTTGCATGACGACTTCTTTCAGCCACCTTGCCACATCTTTCCTCGCCGTGATCATCCTTACAAAGTCAATCGCCCAGTCTGTCAGTCATCACTTTACGCGCAATCATTCATACCTAGAACCATAAGTGACTGGAATAACCTACCATCAGATATTGCTACCGAGGTTCACCCAGACAAATTTCACAAAATGCTGCATACTCACATCAGTATGTGACGCACCTGTGCACCTCTTTACTTTTATGGAGTTAGTAATCCTTCTTTTGTGCTCCCTCGAATACCACTAACCTCTTCCAGTTGTTTCTTTTCCATTCTTTCTTTTTCTTTCTGCGTTGTTTTTGTACTCTTAATCCCATCTGTTTGAATTTTCACGCTTTCTATTTGCGCTACAGTGTTGTTATTGTTTATTACTGTACTTCGACATAATGTCTGTATTTTTTTCTCTCTCTTTTCTATTTCGACCAAAGTGTGTCAAAGTGCTTTGTGTGTCCCTCCTGTGTAATACCCTCCCCGGAGGGCCTTTAGGGTATTTGAATAAATAAATAAGTCCAGCTTCTTTCAGGGACATAGAGATCAATTCGTCGTCCCCGGGCGTTGTGGATGCACTGTCGGAGGCTAAGCGGGCCCGTCTAGCCCTTTCTTCCCTGTGCCGCTTATCGAGACGCTTAGCGCGCTCTTCCTCGGTTTCCTCGGCCCCCTGTTGGCTTCATTCCGACGGCGAAGCCCGGCTTCTTTAAGTCTCTCTGCCATCTCTACCGACGGTTCCACTGAGCCGCCTTCTATATATACACCTCCTGCATGTTTGAAAACAAACTAGGTGGCGCTGCAGTCACTAGCGGGCTCGCGGTAGGCAAAAGACCAGGGAGTGGCGTAGCAGTGAGGTGTTGAGCGCGGGTTTTCAAGGCTTTTAGGCGCGTTTTCAGTTTCTGCGAATCACAGCAATAGTTGATGTTTTCAACTCAGTAATTTCTCAAAGTACACGAGCTCGCGTTGGTCATGTGTGGCGTATTCATAGAATTAGTTCGCCGCTGTGTATTGCATATATATGGTTAGTAGTAAACAGAAAGCATTTTTGTCTTTCATTTCTACGCTAAGCATCAAATAAAATAACTTTTTGACACGCTGCACTTTGCGGAATGATTTTACTTCAGGACAGTAGTGACGGGAAGTGCTGGCATTGTTTCGGCGGAGCAGGTATTCGCTTACCGTCTGTTGACACACGTGTCGCGCACTGCGAAAAGGGGGGACAACGCCGTGACCCCGATCTCCTCTATCTCGCTTAAGTGCTGTTTTTACCCACAGAATCACGCGCCAGCCAGACCGACTCTTCCCCTTGTTGTACTGGTCGATCTGGTGAAAATTTTTGATTTTTGAAATTATTCTCTTTCCTAGCCCTGGGATCTTCTGTTTCCTGACGAAAAATTATAGCAAAATATTCTTAAAAATTTATAAATCATGCTTTTTAGATGTACGGTCGTCGAAATTTATGAGGTAATTTCTTTGAGGTTTTCTTTGATTTCAGTGCAGCTTTTCTTTGACCAAAGCGAAAGCGAAGAGGCCACAAACGAGTGAATAAGCTTTTAGGTTCTTTTCTGACCTTTCACACTTTCTGCGATTGGCATCACTCACACCTTCGTAATTTCGTAACGCATGAAAACAGAATCATTCTATTTGGCGTAAACGATTCCTGAGACATTCTTGAGATCATATAAAAAGAACTAATCGCGTCATCATTCAGAACAGGGCTTTGTGAACATGCTTGTATAAAAAAATTTGCGCACTTTTTATTCAAATATTTAAAAACTTGGGGTGACTTGACGTGGCTGTTAATTATAATTACCCAAGAACTGCACCATGTATAGCTAAAAATAATAAGCATTACTGAAACTAGCGTAGCAATTTCATATTTGCGCCAAGTTTAGTTACATATCGCGTGCATAAATAACGAAAACACTTTTCATTGCCGAGTCCCCTATCAATCTCGCCACATGTCTGTCAGTAGCATGCCTGCGGCTGTTTTTTTCCAAACAAGCTTCGCTATCATGTACTATCTCATGAAACATGACACTTGCATGATGCAATAAAAATAATGTGATTTATAGCACACTTAAGGTACGCAATTCTAAGCACGCTATCGTGACCACGCATGATTGACACAACTTAGCAGATAATAATTACGACAGTCATACGAAGAAACAGTTTCAAGTAAATATTAAATGCCATAAAACGAGCCATTAAAACATGCTGTGCAGTTAACAAAAGAACGCAAGCATTGGGGGCGAGTAGACCCGCCGGCGCTCCCTGCACACCGGCTCAAGGTTGTTGCCTCTAATACAATGGGACATACCCACAGTGGGGGATTGGCCAGGGTTTGGTGCAGATCCAAACACGAAGAAACCCATCCAGGATTATCTCAAGCGGCACATAAATATAGAGGAATGTGAGAGACAAAGAATAGCCCGAATTTTGAGAGTGCTAGAGGAAATCGGAATGAAAATCGGGGAAACCAAGCGGAGTGAGTAGAATTTATTTATTGATTTTTATATTTATTTATTTACAGATACCCGGAGCGCTGGAGGAATTATTGCACGGAAAGAAACACAATAACTTCTGCACGTTTGGTCGAAAGTACAGAGGATAACAAAAATACAATACAAATACAACTACGAGAATACAAATACAAAAAATACAAAATACCAGTAGTAATAGATCAGGAAAAGCATGCACTGAGGGAGACCAACCACGCTTTTAAAAAACGCTAATGAAATAAATGAAAATACACGCGCAAAAGAACTGCGCGCCACGTCACACATCAGTTAAGAATGCGCGGAATTGAACTTCCGTGCAGCACTCAGTGACACCGGCCGGCAGCCTGTTCCACTGATTGATCGTCCATGAAAAGTACGAGGCTTTGTAAATATATGTCTTACATTTAATCTCTCGGATCTTCCACCGATGATCAAGTCGTCTAGAAAAAAAAGTGAGGTTGAAGCAGGTACCGGTTTTGACAATACTCAACCTTCCAAAATAGATGCGATGTATGATTTGCAACCTCAAATGTGTCCTAAGATTAGCTAAAGATCCCCAGCCAAGGTGGTTTTTAAGAAACGTGACACTAGCTGCAAAGCTGTAATTATTGGACACAAATCTCGCAGCATTACTCTGGACGCGCTCGAGCATGTCACATAAGTAAGCAAACGGGGCGTCCCATACAGGGCAGGCATATTCAAGAAATGGTCGTATGTACGTGAAATACAGGAGTTGTTTGACATTAGACGGCACTTTATTGAAATTTCGTTTTAAGAAATTGAGCATTCTGCAGGCCTTGGATATGATATACTCAACTTGCCTCGTCCCCGTTAGGTTAGATTAGGTTAGGGTAGGGAACGTTATGTAATGAGTAACTTGTTTGTAAAGGGGAACGCTTTCGAGTGAAGGAAGTAAATGGGCATTTTTTAGCATTCAAAGTCATTTGCAGTTTTGAGCACCAGCACTGGATGGAATCCATGATTTGCTGAAGTTTTAACGCACAGAGGAACTTTCAACAGCATGGTAAATGACACAGTCGTCAGCATACAGCCGAGCTTTGCAGGTAAGATCCAAGACAATATCATTGATATAAAAACATAAAAAGAAGGTGTCCAAGAACAGACCCCTGCGGTACACCTGAGGAAACATTCACATAATCTGAGTGCGAATCATTATACAAAACACGCTGCATGTGGCCCTGCAGATACGAATGAAGCCCATCGATGACAGTGGGGTGCAGACCGAGACAACTTAACTTGTGTAACAATAGTAAATGAGGTACAGAGTCAAAGGCTTTCTTAAAATTTAGAAATACGCAATCCATTTGAGAGCCACGGTCTTGGGAAGAAAACAGATCATTGCTAAACTCAAGCAACTTAGTAGTACAGGAAAAACCTGACCTAAAGCCACGCTGAACTTCTGTAAAATACTCATCAGAGTCAAGGTGTTTTATGATCGCGCTTTATATTATATGCCCCAACGCTTTACTGCACACGCTGATAAAAGAAATCGGTCGATAATTAACAACAGAGCTTTTTGAACCACTTTTATGCACTGGCACCACATTAGCATTTTTCCAGTCATTTGGCAGAGACGCCGAATTAAGAGATGCTAGGAACAAGATCACTAAGTAATGAGAGATTTCATTCGCGCATGACTTTAAAACAAACTTAGGAACACCATCAGGACCACCGGCAGAAGATAAATTGATATCACTAAGAAACTTTAACACGCCTTGGTGAGTAAAAACCAATTCAGACATGGTTTCAGTGAAAGATTCACGAGTTCACGGAAGTTCTTCGATGTACCTTGGCGCAAAAGCAGATTGAAAAAAAGCATTAAAGCAGCATGCCTTATCACCGGCATTGGTCATAAATTCACCATCGAGGTCCAAATTCTGGATTCCAACCGGTTAACGTCCTTTGTGCTTCAAGAACGTCCACAATTCCTTGGGGTTATTGTGCAGTTTTGATCCCAAGTTATTTAAAAAGCTCTCCTTGAGAGCTTTTATTTCAGTTTTTATTGTACTGCCAAGGTCACGAATCGACTGCAATACTGCAGGGCACCGATTCTTTTTTTTTTTTGTATGATTCTAGAGGGCTATGTTTCTTCCTAAGCCGTCTGGTCTGCCGCGTGATCCACGGTTTGTCGCGGCGGAGCTTTCCAGAAAGACTTCTGGATGGGATATACTGATCAATTAGGCATTCCAGCTTATCCTTGAAAACTTCCCAAAGGGAACTACAATCTAAATTCTGACTAAGATTAATAAATTCAGGAAGGAAAGAGGCAAGTTCGTTCACCATTGATGTATAGTCTCGCTCATTAAAAAAGAAAACCTTTTGAGGTCGACCTCTTGGAATTAAATATGAAAAATGTCGACCATTAACGACAACACAACTGTGGTCGCTTATTACTGGTATGATCGCTTATTACTGGTATGACCGGCTTATACCCTGCCCAATACCGAAAAATGGCTTATTCCTTTTTGCCGCAGCAACTATGGGAATCAAATGTTACGTTACAATATGCCACAATTATTAAACCAATTACAGTCGAAGAATGTCGATATTTCAAAAAGCAGCTTGCTTGAAATTAGAGCCATCTTTACGTAAGCAATAAAACGCTGTTTCAGTATATATTTATTTTTTGCTGTAAAAAATATTTTGTATGTATATCTGTGTCTGTGTGAAAAGTTTTGCCTGTAGTGTTGGCCGATCTTCCGATGTTTGCAATCTCTTACATAGTACTCATATTTCCTGCTGTATGCCATGTAAAGGGGGGTCCGGAGGACCCTCAAGTGATCTGCGATCACTTTTTACCCGGACCTACCCACATCTATGATGTAAATAAAATAAACTTGAAACTTGAAGCTTGAAGTGTCGTAATGCAAAAAAGACGAACTGCGCAACAAGAACACGGACGAAAGGGAGGCAGACACACACTAACGCAGACTTACAACTTTACTAAAGGAAGGAATACAAGGCAAATATATATAGCGATCCCAACACACTTCAAATCTGATCAATATGGCACGTGACAATCTGCCCAGGCGATAAACAGACCACACAAGAACCAACGCTTACAAGATAATCTTATACCGGGCCGGCCCTTTCTATGAAAACAAAAAGCAAAGGAACGCTTAGCGACAGTGCACTCTTGAGAATTACGCGTTCTCCAAAGTAAGAAAATTCAAAACAAAACCACACCACTGTAGCCATCTGATACCACTGAAGCTCGAACCGCTTACAAGCGCAGGTGCTGACACCAAAACCAAGAGACGAAGCACACCCCCTTTTGAAAGCAAACAAAACGGGAAACAAGAACAACCACATCGGTTATCGTCAAAATCAAAAAAACAGTGAAAAAAGGCACCAGGTCAAAAGGGTAAAAACACCAAGAATCAGCTCAAGAAGCTACGTCACAAAAACAGTGAAAATAGGCACCAAGTCATTTAAAAAACAAAAAGATGAAAGACGGGACAACAGTTTAAGACAACAACGGTTTTAAAAAAGGGGAGGGGTGAATGAAATCCGAAGCGTAGGAAAACATCTCAAACCATGACAGAACCGAAACAAAACTGAGATCGCTAATCAAATGAACAACGAAAGCATCAAACGCAATCAGGAGGCACTGCTCAGGAGGCATTGCGTTTGATGCTTTCGTTGTTCATTTGATTAGCGATCTCAGTTTTGTTTCGGTTCTGTCATGGTTTGAGATGTTTTCCTACGCTTCGGATTTCATTCACCCCTCCCCCTTTTTTTAAAACCGTTGTTGTCTTAAACTGTTGTCCCGTCTTTCATCTTTTTGTTTTTTAAATGACTTGGTGCCTATTTTCACTGTTTTTGTGACGTAGCTTCTTGAGCTGATTCTTGGTGTTTTTACCCTTTTGACCTGGTGCCTTTTTTCACTGTTTTTTTTATTTTGACGATAACCGATGTGGTTGTTCTTGTTTCCCGTTTTGTTTGCTTTCAAAAGGGGGTGTGCTTCGTCTCTTGGTTTTGGTGTCAGCACCTGCGCTTGTAAGCGGTTCGAGCTTCAGTGGTATCAGATGGCTACAGTGGTGTGGTTTTGTTTTGAATTTTCTTACTTTGGAGAACGCGTAATTCTCAAGAGTGCACTGTCGCTAAGCGTTCCTTTGCTTTTTGTTTTCATAGAGAGGGCCGGCCCGGTATAAGATTATCTTGTAAGCAGTTGGTTCTTGTGTGGTCTGTTTATCGCCTGGGCAGATTGTCACGTGCCATATTGATCAGATTTGAAGTGCGTTGGGATCGCTATATATATTTGCCTTGTATTCCTTCCTTTAGTAAAGTTGTAAGTCTGCGTTAGTGTGTGTCTGCCTCCCTTTCGTCCGTGTTCTTGTTGCGCAGTTCGTCTTTTTTGCATTATGATCAACCAACTAGCCCGACAAGTCCTGTTGAAGTGTCGATCGCTACGGTACGCGTTATAACGGGTGGGAAATACTTCAGAGCTGAGAACAGAATTATCCACCCATGATTCAGTGCTAATTATAACATGAGGTTTTATAGAGGAAACAAGATTAGCAAATTCATCAGTTTTATTTTTGATACTCCTGCAATTCAAGACGAAGTTATCAATTCAAAATTTGATGACGCCAAGGGCACGTAGTGAAAGGAGAGCACGAGCCTCTCTTTTTGTCATTCTCGAAGCTCAACGACTCGGTAATGTTGAAAATCATAGACAAAACACTTTTTGTTGCCAACGAGCTTATCAAATCGCAATTTGGAAGGAAAAGCCAGGTCACGTGCGTATTGTGAAAGCCTGAAGCGTGCCTTTCTGACTGCGGGCGTGAAGTATTCGCGTACGGCAAACTTAGTGTCCTTTAGCTTAGGGCCGCACGATAAGATATTGTCTTTGACTTTAAAACTACAAAATTCAACGGCAATCGGTCGCTGCTTCCCCATCAACAAAGCAACCTATTCGATGAGCATTGTCGATGCTTTCAGGCGGGACATTTTGGTTAAGATGAGACGAGAAGAATTCGCGCACATTTTTTTCAGATTTAGGCCAACTCTCAGTTGCGGAATCATTTAGACCCAGAATAAGCAAATTATTCCTGCGGAATCTATTGGACACATCTTCAAAGCAGGCCTTAAGATAGGCAAAGTCTCTGGTGAAGGTGTAAACACATGATGATGCGTTTGAATCACCAGCCTTTGCGGCCATCCGTGAGGAATGCATGTCGTTCTATAGTGTAGCGATCCTGCCTAGTAAACCATTTAAGGACGTACTTGTAGCGTCCTGCTGCTGTTTAAGCATATCCAGTTCCTGAAGGAACTGCGACTGACGAAGTTCTAGTCGTTCTATTCCAGCGTAAATGCCATCTATGGTTTCATTATCCGAATTCATCTTGTGTGTATAAAAACCGGGACCGGGGTTGCTCTCAACATCACCGCATATCAACAGTAAAATCTGACATAACAGACCATGACCATACTACAACTTAGCAACACACTTTTTCATAACACAAAGCAAGTCGTCGGGGCACGACACCGCAATAATACATCGATTGAAACTACAATAGCATGCAGCGGGAAACCGGTAACTAACCTGGGAGAAAAACAGTGGTAAGCGCATGGCCGATGCGATGTCGCGCCCCAACTGGCCGGCTTGGAACTGGCGAATAAATATCCGCCCCTCGGAGATGGTGCTGCTAGTGCGTCCTTGTTGCCAGATCAACAGAGTGGCCGAAGCCTAACTGGGAGGCCGATGCGCCCGTGGTACGCAGCAGCTTGTCATCGAGGCATCCTCAGCAGCAGTCGAGCTGAGGTTGAACTTGACAGGCGCATGCTTGGGTGCTTCATCCAACGATGATATATCCACGGACGACCACGAAAAAATGGCGGGACAGGACCTGGGCGAAAAACAGTGAAAAACTCAATGTAAAGAATTAATCAGAAAGAAAATAATTTTGAGAGGACACTAAAGGCATCGAGAAGTTAACACAAAAATCTCCCAGTTTCAATAATATACTTGTGGAGTATCTGACACACCTGCCTAATGGCATGCCCTTGACGGTTGCACCGAAGGAGTGGAGGACGGGAAGAGTAAACGGCAGCCTTAATTCCTCGAGAGGATTTTAAAAACTGAATTCTCTGCCGTGCAAACCGCCGGCAGTAGAGGATGAAATGATCTATCGTTTCATTTCAACGCCCCCGCATGACGCAAGACTCAAGGTGATCAATACGTGTGCCGCTACATATGTGCTTTTTTTTTTCCTTGCGCAGTTATAAGCGTAGTATGCTGATGTTCAAGTAAATGGACGCAGTAACTTTCATGCTATTAAGTGCATTGTGTGGCTGTGCCGATTGACTCTCAGACTTCGCGTTTTACTACCGCGGCCCATTCCCTGTTAGCCAGTTTCTTAATGCGGTATTTGGCCGCGAGAAACCTATCGGGGCTGATTTAAATTTCCTTTTATGCTACTACGCGGATCCAGCAGTGACGCAGCTGGTATTTCCAGGCTTCTGCAGTGCGCAGGCTTGATGCAGCCGCCGATAACTGCGGCAGCTGCGGTAGTCATGGGCAGGCGGAACCTGTTTTGCATACCAAAGTCGCTGCTGACATCAGCGCCACCGCATCTTCGTGACGTTGCGGGGTGGAGGAGGTCAATACAGCTGCGCCAACCACTCTTTCTCCTACGGCGCATGCGCACGGCTGTTGCGACTCGGGGTGCGTTCCAATACCTCCGAGTAGACGGCTACTTAGACGTCTAGCCGGACAGCTGCCATCTTGGGACACGACTGCTTCGCCGAAGTCTACGTCGATGCAGGCTAACTTGCTGTCGAAAGATGGTGGATACGCGGATGAGCGGGTCGTGCTCTAACGGGCGTCGTACTGTACCGGGAGTATAGGAAAGGAAAAATGTGTCATTCCAATATGTTATTTGGTACGCAAACTAGTGGCTAATTATTCTTCGTGGACGTGCGATTCCTAGCAGTGAATTAAGCAGGAGAGAATCGTGTGGTTGAGAGCTCTGCTGCAGCAGCGGACTCTGTAGGTCTGTTTACGTGATCTGTTTACGTGATCTGGCATCTGACGACGCCGGATCTTAATTAGCACCTTGATTTTAGGAATTAATACTCGTTTCTGTTGTTGGGTTCCTCGACGGGCGTTAAGACGGCTGGCATGACGGTTAAAAAATGTGTTGTTTTGTTGCTGTATTAGTTGCATCAACTCTTTCGCGTACATTCATTTTATCTCTACAGTCTCAAAACAAACACACCGGCATGTCGCCAATTGATTTTAGTCTTTGCAGGATTAAAGCTCGCTGCTGTCTTCAGGTTTCTCGCCGTCTCCGAGTACCAGGTATGGCAGACAGCAGGTTTAATAGCACGCATGTGTTTTCCTGTTGCACTGTATATTATCCCTATCGCATTTCGCGCATATTGATTACAGTCTTTCGCATTTTTTCTTAACTTTACAGGACCGTCTGGACGAGCACGTTCGACGAGCATGTACAGTTTAGCATCAATAATAAATGAATAATCGCATATGTCTTTACTCTTTAGCGTCGTCTACGGAGAGCGGCCCCGCGTGCTACAAGTAGAGCAGGGAGCAAGTCTTCCTCCGTCAAGTAGACTGACCGATAGGCGCAGCGGCGCTGCCACCATTCCGATTTACGCGCAAAGTTATTGCAGATAAAATGTGCAGACTGTTTGTTGAAAACTCGTTTTTAATGATCGTTATTGCTCATTCTGAGAAAAATTATAGTGTAACTGTTCATAAGCTTTAGATACATTTATATGCCGCGCGGCGGCGTGAGCAGTAGACAAGTTCCAATATATGGACATGTAGACGGCTTCCTAGACGTCTTGCCGGACGAATTGGCACGCACCCTCGACTGCGCCGGCGCGCCGCGGCAGAAATACTTGCTAGTCAGCCGTTCGCGCGGAGCTCCCTACGGAACCGGTTGACTGCGCCTCGGATGAACGCGCAGGGGGCGCTGCACACATTCGGAACGTCGTGCCTGCAGGGGCGGTCGTGCCGTGTCTGCCTTAGCTGCGGAAGTGTTGCGCTCTGCTTCTTGGTCGCGAGCCCAGAATACTGTTTTTTTTTTTGCCAAACTCGTGAGCGCTAACTTGCGTGTGTGTTGGTGTGCGTGTTCTTATGGATGTGTGATCGCGTCCTGTCTACACAACTTGACAAGCGCGAAAGCCCGTGTTTTGTGCTGGGATGCAAGAGCGGCTACCGTTCCTGCAAGACGAAATGGTTTCTCTTCAAGACACCGAAGGACACACAAAAGAGGCGACAGTGGTAGCGCAACATCTAGCGCGGCGACAGAGTGTTCGATGAAGCTAGTGTCGTTTGCGAGCGACACTTCGAACCGTGCTTTATTGAGCGACGTTTTAAGAGTGTGATTCAGGGTAAAGTAATAGAAATTCTCTGGAATGTGCCACAACTCGCCAAGGATGCTGTTCCTACACTGTTTCCGGACGCGCCTAAGTATATCTCGAAACCCCTGCCTCGGAAGAGGAAGAATACAAACTTGTGCGAGCAGAAGCATTCGCCGGGAGTCAGAGCACCACCACGGAAGAAAAAAAGCGCATTGATCCTGAAGCACCAGTGCAGGTGGTTGAAGAATCTAGCGGCGGTGAATGGTGTGACGCGATTCTGCTCAGGGAATGCAGACAGCTGCAGCCACCACCACCTTGGAGAAATGTCTACCTTTCGGATGTTCAGCAAGTAACATTCTCACAGTGCCACACAAGTGAGGACGGCTCTCAGGACGCCTTATATGTAAGTCGACGAGTTCTGCTCCGTCGCAGTGATTCGGATGACGCTGCCATGACGGCTATTCTGTATATTCGAGGAAAAAAAGTGAAGGAGTTAGACGTCAAATGCACAGAAGAGGCAATAAATCTTCTCCGGGACATTGCAAAACTCGGTTTGTGCCTGGCTGCAGATCGAAGCCCCTCAGCAAGTCGTTTACGTCTTCAAATGGGCGTTACTTTGCTGTAAACTATTCCATTCTTTCGGATACAGCATGCATAGCTTGCAAATACTTGGGAAAGCTAACTCAAAACTCCCGGTCAAGGCGGAAGAAACAAGAGTGTCGTGCCTAAAGAAGACGCCGACTTCAAGATCTCGGGCAGTGCGACCTATGAAAGACAAGGTGGAAAAGCTGTCAAAGGCTCTAGATGAAATGAAAAATGAAAATGAACAGCTTTCAGCAACAGAGTTTGAAAGAAGGGTTTGTGGCCTTCCTCCTAATTAAGCAGCAGCTTTCTGTCAGAACTTGTTTTGAGGCTTGCAAACACAAGTCAGCGAAAGAGATGGAAGATTCCAATGAGTGGCTACTTGAATGCATTCTGCTGCGAATGAAGAGCCCTAAGTAGTATGAACATATACGACGACACAACATCCTGGCTCTTCCAGGTAGAACATGATTACAAAAGCACATCCACAGTTTTAAGACTGGAATTGGTTTTAACTCAAATATATTTAGTGCTTTATCCGAGAACTCGCAACATATGCATGAGTTCTCACGTAGATGAGGTAGGTATTGTCTTTGATGAAAGGAAGATCTGCGAGCATCTTTACGTGAAATCAACTGGTGAGTGGCTTTTAAACCTTACTGACACCCGTAAGTAAGATTTAAATGAAACATGGGGCAACTGTGTTTTTGTGTACACTATTTGTATTTTTCAGGTGAGCTGGAAGGATTCGTCGATCTTGCTCAGTTCACGTCCGATTCATAAAAATACTAACTCTGTTACCATGACATGGTACTTCTATTCCCGCCTTTCCAGGGTAATTTGTTTTCTAACATATAGGTCGGATTTGCCGTGTTGCTGTTCAAACACTCTGCTTGTGGAAAAAGTAAATTTCCTGTTTTATCTTTCTAGAAAAGTGGACATAAGTCCTTGGGGTTTTCGCATCACGTGGCAGTGTCAAGGCGGACACCTTCTTTTTCTTTCTTTCTTTCTTTCTTTTTATTTTGACAGAACTGGTTACAATACAAGACCGAATAACACACATTGGTATAAAGCACTGCCAAGGTAGACGAGGCAAAAGGCGTTTAATGCACGCCTGACGAGGCCTCGTCTCCGGAATATTGCATCAGGACAGACGAGTGGCCGGTCGCGCCAACAACAAGAAAGAATAAGGAGGCAGCAAAACTGTGCAGTTACAAAACAATCAGAAAGATTCGGTACAAGACGCCATTATTAGAAACATCAATCACTAAGCAGGTAGAATACAATGCAAAGGCAATACTCAAGATACAATGGAATACCGTACATAAAAAAAACACTTAAGAAAAAATCAAACAAATTAAAACAGCATACATCAAAACAGCGCAGTTATGCTTTATCTAGTAAAAAAGTTTTAACTTGTCTCTTAAAACTATTTACTGAGTTGGAGTTACAGACTATTTGAACAATTTCCTGAAACATGTTTAAAAGTGCAGGGATTTGAAAGTCAACCGACTGCTTCCCGTAGGATGTTCTGATCAGGTTTGAAGTAAACAATACATTTCTCAACTCGTAGCCACAGTGAGCACGTTCATATGTTGCGAAAAAGCCTGGTTGATCACGTTTAATTTCGTTGTATATTCTGAGTGCTAGTACTTGGCGAAATACGTTAGTAAATGTAAGAATCTTGTTTTCATAGAAAAAACCTTGAGTATGTTCACGTGCTGATAAGTTTTCAATAAATCGAATCGCTTTCTTCTGCATGATATGAAGCCGTTCAAGATTGCCCTTTGAAGTCGTGCCCCATACCAGTACGCAGCAGTGTAGTCGTGAGTAGATCATTGCATAGTACAACTGTCGCTTGAACCACGTGGGTAAAATGTACCTGAATTTGTTTAGGATACCTAAGGTTTTCGATATATTGGTGCAGATGCTATCGATGTGTGGTGTCCAGTTAAGGTTTTCGTGAAAGATCACGCCTAGAAATTTCTGTTTGCTTACTTGCGTTATCACTTTTTTCTGAAATTCTAGCTTTAGATAACAATCTGCTGCCTTATTTTTGGGTCGAAATATCATGTAGTTTGTTTTTTCTGTGTTCAGGACTAGCTGATTATGATATAACCAGATAGACAATTGTTCAAGCCATGCATTTGCTTCTGTTAATATGCTGGTTAAGTCGGTTCCTTGAAAAAAGATATTTGCGTCATCAGCGTATAAGATAATATCAGGAGTTCGAGGAATACATACAATGTCATTAATATAGAGAAGAAATAAAAGGGGACCTAAGATAGATCCCTGCGGGACACCATACTGTATCAGTTTAGACGTTGATGTGAAGCTATTGATTTTTACAAACTGGTAACGGTTATGTAAGTAACTTTTAATTAAGTCGAGCGTGATTCCACGAATGCCATAGTTACAAAGTTTATTATATAATATATCATGTTTAATCGAGTCAAAAGCTTTCCTAAAATCTAAAAATATGCCTACGGTATACATCTTATTCTCAATATTAGTTATTATTTTTTCTTTGATGTTCAGCAAGGCAGATTGAACTGTTTTTCCTTTCTGAAAACCATACTGTTGTTTTACTATTATGTCTTTCTTTGATAAGAATTTGTAAAGTCTATTATTTATAACATACTCAGGTATCTTTGAAAAAAAAGGTAATACAGATATAGGTCTGTAGTTCGCGAGAACATCCTTAGGTCCACCCTTATGTATTGCACAGACGCGGGCAATTTTCATACTGTCTGGGAATATACCATGCCGCATTATGTTGTTGCAAATATGGGAGAGGGGGACGCAAAGAATATCAGATACCGCTTTCACTGGTCGGACAGCAATGTCATCATAACCACAAGCAGAAGAATCTTTCATATTTTTTATCACTCCTTCAATTTCATCTGGTGTGGTTGGCGTCAAAAAAATTGAATCTATTTCAGTATTACTTAGATTTAGGTATGAACTGACCGAGCTGCTGCGAGATGCACCAGCCGTAAGAAAATGATTGTTAAATAGGTTTGCTAGTGACTCACCGGCGTGGCTTGTGCCATCTACGACTAACTCATGGGGTATAGTGTCACTTCTCTGCGAAAGAATTGAATTAAACAAGGTCCATGCCTTTTGAGGGCAGTTGTACACTGCCGTAAACTTGTTCATGTAATACGCTGTGCGAGCTTTCTTTAGTTCACCACTTAACTTATTTCGCAGTTTTTTATATTCTGACAGTTTATTTATATCTTTAGTCTTAATAAACGTGTTGAACAAGTCATTTCGGGCATTTATCTTGTTTAATAAATCGTTTGTGATCCAAGGCTTTCTTGCACGCTTAGGTTTTTTCAGAATTCTTGCAGGGAAAGCATCATAATATTGTTGAGTTACCGCAGTTAGAAAGCAGTTGTATGCATCATTAGGATGTGCAACATTTAAAACATTTTCCCAAGTTAAACTGCTTAAAAGATCACGAAAACGTGTTATTCCAGCTGTACTGACATGTCTACGAGGCGGAGCTTTTTGGTGTGACTGAGGTTGTGATGTTACCGGCAGGAAGCAAAATATTGGCATGTGGTCACTGATGCCTGTTGTCAGAACTCCAGAGCGCACACCATTGTCATGACAACTTGTCAAACACAAATCAATTAATGTCTGGCTATCTGCAGTCACACGAGTAGGTATGCTAATAACATTTATTAGACCGGTCGAGTGTATTAAATCCTGAAACTTACTGGAACACAAATCAGAGGAAAGCAAATTAATATTAAAATCTCCCAAAATGACTACTGGGCACTTAAAGGATAACAAATGCTCACTAAGGTCTTCGAAAAAATCTAAGAATGCAACCAAGGATCCTGAAGGTGGCCGGTATACAACCGTCACAGCAAACGCTTGACACTTGACTGCAAGGGATTCATAGTTGTCCGTAATAGCAGAGTACTCTTGGATGATACTGTACATATGGCGTTTACTGATGTAGAGCGCCACGCCTCCACCGCGTCGGTTACATCGACCAAGCGATTCATAATTATAGTTATCAAGCTTCACTGCATGCTTTTGATCACTGAACCAAGTTTCCGAAAATGCAAGTACGGTAAATTCATGATTTAACGTTGCCAGGTACGCACAAACGTCAGGATACTTGTCTCGCAAGCTTCTCGCGTTAAGGTGAAAAAACGATGCTGTTTTTTTCAGTGCTTGTGTTTCCTTGACTATGTTGGCGAAAGTGATAGCGCTATGATAACCGCAGTTTGGGGTGTAAGCAGCCATGAAAAAGAAAAAACAGAATCAGAGCGCACGCGCTCTGCTACACCATTTTCGCCAGGTCATCTTCAGTTCTGATCTGGATAGCGCTGTCGCCTTCTTTCTTGCGCACAAGGATTCTGCCATTCTTTTGCCAGACAAACTTATAGGAACGCTCGAGTGCCTTCGATTTTGTCACCCACAGCAATTTCTTGTTCAGAGGAGTTAGATTGTCAAGGAAACGAACGCCGGGAACCTTAGTTACCAGATGTGTCTTTTGCTCGGTCCACTGCTCCTTGGTTGTACGCGAAGAAAAGCGTACCATGATTGCGGGAGTGTTTTCCTCCCTTGCAGGCAGCCTATGTATTGCTTCTACATCTTTCGCGGTTAGCTCTGGGATGTTGAGCTTGCGTGCGACGTTATTTAGTTTCACGAGCAAGTTTTCGCCCTCACTTTTTTCAATACCGTGAACCTCCAAGTTTTGGCGGCGGCTGTATTGGTCAAGGTCATTAAGTTCCCTCCTCAGTTTCTTAACTTCTTCGATCGATGTTTCCGTTTCTACTTTCTGCATTCTCTCTTTCAACTCGGAGATTTCCTGTCCCTGGGTAGTCACCAGTGTAAGTAGGGTATCATACTTAGAGGACAAAAACTCTACTGTTTTTTCAATGTTTTTCACAGTTTCTTTCACAGACAACAGGTCCTCTATTTTGTCAATAAGTGGTAGGAGCAAGGCAATCCGTTTGTTCATAATAGTCAGCTTAGCTCCCACATCAGCACCTTGCTCAGGCTTCGTTTTCCCGGAGCTCTGACTCCGGAGTTTAGAGGCTTTACAAGTAGGACACAGCCATGTTTTGTCAATCTCTGGTTTGGATTTTACCGCTGCCTCTCCCACTCCCGAGCAATTTCCAGCATGATAGGAGAATCCACACTCCGAACAAGTCAGGACAAGGGAGTCATCCGTGATTGCTTCCTGGCATGCTAAGCAAATATCTTTCTCCATTTAAATAGTAAGGCAAAAGCACAAACAGCAGCAGCGGGAGCAGCAGTATGAAATATCTCAAGCACACAAAAAGAAATTTTTCGATACTAACCTGCAAAGCAGGGGATGAGAAGTTAGCTGTGCGTCGACCAGCCACTGCCTACCGCTGCTGCTGCGTGCAATAATGCCAGGCTTGACGGGGTGTCTCTTCTTATAGCGGCAGTGTGGTGACGTAGTCGCTGATTGTCCGGTAGACTGACGTGCTATTGGGCACGGCGGGGGTTCTTCCACGTGATGCTTGATTCAGGCTGTTGATCAGATTCAGATCTGCAAAGCAGGGGATGAGAAGTTAGCTGTGCGTCGACCAGCCACTGCCTACCGCTGCTGCTCCTGCGGCATACTTGATTATTTATACCTCAAATCGTATATTTGGTTTAGCAAGCTATGGTTTGTTTGCGAAGCTCCCTCACATGTTTCTTAAGTGCTTCTTTGTCAAGGTCTAAGTCGCATGGGGCACATCTGCGGCATACTTGCCTATTTGCTACCTCAAATCGTATATGTGGTATTGCCAGCTATGGTTAGTTTGCGAAGCTCACTCACCTCTTTCTCAAGGGCTTCTTAGTCAGGGTCTAAGTCGCATGTGGCACTCCTGCGGCATACTTGCCTATTTGCTACCTCAAATCGTATTTGCGGTAATGCAAGCTATGGTTATGTTTGCGAAGCTCCCTCACCTGTTTCTCAAGGGCTTCTTTGTCAGAGTCGAAGTCGCATGTGGAACTCCTGCGGCATACTTGCCTATTTGCAACCTCAAATCGTATTTGTGGTAATGCAAGCTATGGTTATGTTTGCGAAGCTCCCTCACCCGCTTCTCAAGGGCTTCTTTGTCAGGGTCTAAGTCGCATATAGCACTCCTGCGGCATACTTGCCTATTTGCTACCTCAAATCGTGTATTTGGTATTGCAAGCTATGGTTTGTTTGCGAGGCTCCCTCACCTGTTTCTCAAGGGCTTCTTAGTCAGGGTCTAAGTCGCATGTGGCACTCCTGCGGCATACTTGATTATCTGCTACCTCAAATCGTATATTTGGTATAGCAAGCTATGGTTTGTTTGCGAAGCTCCCTCACCTGTTTCTCAAGGGCTTCTTTGTCAGGGTCAAAGTCGCATGTAGCACTCCTGCGGCATACTTGCCTATTTGCTACCTCAAATCGTATATGTGGAACTGCAAGCTATGGTTTGTTTGCGAGGCTCCATCACCTGTTTCTCAAGGGCTTCTTTGTCAGGGTCTAAGTCGCATGTGGCACTCCTGCGGCATACTTGCCTTTTTGCTACCTCAAATCGTATATGTGGCATTGCAAGCTATGGTTAGTTTGCGAAGCTCTCTCACCTCTTTCTCAAGGGCTTCTTAGTCAGGGTCTAAGTCGCATGTGGCACTCCTGCGGCATACTTGATTATTTAATACTTCAAATCGTATATTTGGTATAGCAAGCTATGGTTTGTTTGCGAAGCTCCCTCACATGTTTCTCAAGTGCTTCTTTGTCAAGGTCTAAGTCGCATGGGGCACATCTGCGGCATACTTGCCTATTTGCTACCTCAAATCGTATATTTGGTATTGCAAGCTATAGCTTGTTTGCGAAGCTCCATCACCTGTTTCTCTCGGGCTTCTTTTTCAGGGTCTAAGTCGCACGTGCCACTCCTGCGGCATATTTGTCTATTTGCTACCTCAAATCGTATATTTGGTATTGCAAGCTATAGCTTGTTTGCGAAGCTCCATCACCTGTTTCTCTCGGGCTTCTTTTTCAGGGTCTAAGTCGCACGTGCCACTCCTGCGGCATATTTGTCTATTTGCTACCTCAAATCGTATATTTAGTATTGCAAGCTATGGTTATATTTTCGAAGCTCCCTCACCTGTTTCTCAAGGGCTTCTTTGTCAGGGTCGAAGTCGCATGTGGCACTCCTGCGGCATACTTGAATATTTGCTACCTCAAATCGTATATGTGGTATTGCAAGCTATGGTTTGTTTGCGAAGCTCCCTCACCTGTTTCTCAGGTGCTTCTTTGTCAGGGTTTAAGTCGCATTTTGTACACTTGCGGCACACTTGCCTATTTGCTACCTCAAATCGTATATTTGCTATTGCAAGGTATGCTTATATTTGCGAAGTTCCCTCTCTTGTTTCTCAAGGGCTTCTTTGTCAGAGTCGATGTCGCATGTGGCACTCCTGCGGCATACTTGAATATTTGCTACCTAAAATCGTGTATTTGGTATTGCAAGCTATGGTTAGTTTGCGAAGCTCACTCAACTCTTCCTGAAGGGCTTCTTAGTCAGGGTCTAAGTCGCATGTGGCACTCCTGCGGCATACTTGATTATTTGCTACCTCAAATCCTATACTTGGTATAGCAAGCTATGGTTTGTTTCGAAGCTCTATCACCTGTTTCTCTCGGGGTTCTTTTTCAGGGTATATGTCGCAGGTGGCACTCCTGCGGCATATTTGCCTATTTGCTACCTCAAATCGTATATGTGGTATTGCAAGTTATGGTTATGTTTGCGAAGCTCCCTCACCCGTGTCTGAAGGGCTTCTTTGTCAGGGTCTAAGTCGCATGTGGCACACCTGCGGCATACTTGCCTATTTGCTACCTCAAATCATATATGTGGTATTGAAAGCTACGGTTTGTTTCCGAAGCTCTCTCACCTGTTTCGCAAGGGCTTCTTTGTCAGGGTCTAAGTCGCATGTGGCACTTCTGCGGCATACTTGCCTATTTGCTACCTCAAATCGTATGTGTGGTATTGCAAGTTATGGCTTGTTTGCGAAGCTCCATCACCTGTTTCTCAAGGGCTTCTTTTTCAGGGTCTAAGTCGCACGTGCCACTCCTGCGGCATATTTGCATTTTTGCTACCTCAAATCGTATATGTGGTATTGCAAGCTATGGTTATGTTTGCGAAGCTCCCCCACCCGTTTCTCAAGGGCTTCTTTGTCAGGGTCTAAGTCGCATGTAGCACTCCTGTGGCATACTTGCCTATTTGCTACCTCAAATCGTATTTGTGGTAATGCAAGCTATGGTTATGTTTGCGAAGCTCCCTCACCTGTTTCTCAAGGGCTTCTTTGTCAGAGTCGAAGTCGCATGTGGCACTCCTGCGGCATACTTGCCTATTTGCTACCTCAAATCGTATATTTGCTATTGCAAGGTATGGTTATATTTGCGAAGCTCCCTCTCCTGTTTCTCAAGGGCTTCTTTGTCAGAGTCGATGTCGCATGTGGCACTCCTGCGGCATACTTGCCTATTTGCTACCTCAAATCGTATTTGTGGTAATGCAAGCTATGGTTATGTTTGCGAAGCTCCCTCACCCGTTTCTCAAGGGCTTCTTTGTCAGGGTCTAAGTCGCATGCAGCACTCCTGCGGCATACTTGCCTATTTGCTACCTCAAATCATATATGTGGAATTGCAAGTTATGGTTTGTCTGCGAAGCTCACTCAACTCTTCCTGAAGGGCTTCTTAGTCAGGGTCTAAGTCGCATGTGGCACTCCTGCGGCATACTTGATTATCTGCTACCTCAAATCGTATATTTGGTATAGCAAGCTATGGTTTGTTTGCGAAGCTCCCTCACCTGTTTCTCAAGGGCTTCTTTGTCAGGGTCAAAGTCGCATGTGGCACTCCTGCGGCATACTTGCCTATTTGCTACCGCAAATCGTATATGTGGTATTTATTGTAAGCTATGGTTTGTTTGCGAAGCTCCCTCACCTGTTTCTCAAGGGCTTCTTTGTCAGGGTCTAAGTCGCATGTGGCACTCCTGCGGCATACTTGCCTATTTGCTACCTCAAATCGTATATGTGGTATTGCAAGGAATGGTTATGTTTGCGAAGCTCCCTCACCTGTTTCTCAAGGGCTTCTTTGTCAGGGTCTAAGTCAAGTCGCATTTGGTACTCTTGCGGCATACTTGCCTATTCGCTATCTCAAATCGTATATGTGGTATTGCAAGCTATGGTTTGTTTGCGAAGCTCCCTCACCTGTTTCTCAAGGGCTTCTTTGTCAGGGTCTAAGTCGCATGTGGCACTCCTCCGGCATACTTGCCTATTTGCTACCTCAAATCGTATATGTGGTATTGCAAGGTATGGGTATGTTTGCGAAGCTCCCTCACCTGTTTCTCAAGGGCTTCTTTGTCAGGGTCTAAGTCGCATGCGGCACTCCTGCGGCATACTTGCCTATTTGCTACCTCAAATCATATATGTGGAATTGCAAGTTATGGTTTGTTTGCGAAGCTCCCTCACCTGTTTCTCAAGGGCTTCTTTGGCAGGGTCTAAGTCGCATGTGGCACTCCTGCGGCATACTTGCCTATTTGCTACCTCAAACCGTATATGTGGTATTTATTGCAAGCTATGGTTATGTTTGCGAAGCTCCCTCACCTGTTTCTCAAGGGCTTCTTAGTCAGGGTCTAAGTCGCATGTGGCACTCCTGCGGCATACTTGATTATTTAATACCTCAAATCGTATTTTTGGTATAGCAAGCTATGGTTTGTTTGCGAAGCTCCCTGACCTGTTTCTCAAGTGCTTCTTTGTCAAGGTCTAAGTCGCATGGGGCACATCTGCGGCATACTTGCCTATTTGCTACCTCAAATCGTATATGTGGTATTGCAAGCTACGGCTTGTTTGCGAAGCTCCATCACCTGTTTCTCTCGGGCTTCTCTTTCAGGGTCTAAGTCGCACGTGCCACTCCTGCGGCATATTTGCCTATTTGCTACCTCAAATCGTATATGTGGAATTGCAAGGTATGGTTTGTTTGCGAAGCTCCCTCACCTGTTCCTCAATGGCTTCTTTGTCAGGGTCTAAGTCGCAGTGGCACTCCTGCGGCATACTTGCCTATTTGCTACCTCAAAACGCATATGTGGTATTGCAAGCTATGGTTTTTTTGAGAAGCTCCCTCACCTGTTTCTCAATGGCTTCTTTGTCTGGGTCGAAGTCGCATGTGGTACTCCAGCGGCATACTTGCCTATTTTCTACCCAAAATCGTATATTTAGTATTGCAAGCTATGGTTATATTTTCGAAGCTCCCTCACCTGTTTATGAAGGGCTTTGTTGTCAGGGTCGAAGTCGCATGTGGAACTCCTGCGGCATACTTGAATATTTGCTACCTCAAATAGTATATATGGTATTGCAAGCTATGGTTTGTTTGCGAAGATCCCTCACCTGTTTCTCAGGGGCTTCTTTGTCAGGGTTTAAGTCGCATTTTGTACACTTGCGGCATACTTGCCTATTTGCTACCTCAAATCGTATATTTGCTATTGCAAGGTAAGCTTATATTTGCGAAGTTCCCTCTCCTGTTTCTCAAGGGCTTCTTTGTCAGAGTCGATGTCGCATGTGGCACTCCTGCGGCATACTTGATTATTTGCTACCTCAAATCGTATACTTGGTATAGCAAGCTATGGTTTGTTTGCGAAGCTCCCTCACCTGTTTCTCAAGTGCTTCTTTGTCAAGGTCTAAGTCGCATCGGGCACACCTGCGGCATACTTGCCTATTTGCTACCTCAAATCGTATATGTGGTATTGCAAGCTATGGTTTGTTTGCGAAGCTCCATCACCTGTTTCTCTCGGGGTTCTTTTTCAGGGTCGCACGTGGCACTCCTGCGGCATATCTGCCTTTTTGCTACCTCAAATCGTATATGTGGTATTGCAGGTTATGGTTATGTTTGCGAAGCTCCCTCACCCGTTTCTGAAGGGCTTCTTTGTCAGGGTCTAAGTCGCATGTGGCACTCCTGCGGCATACTTGCCTATATGCTACCTCAAATCATATATGTGGTATTGAAAGCTACGGTTTGTTTCCGAAGCTCTCTCACCTGTTTCGCAAGGGCTTCTTTGTCAGGGTCTAAGTCGCATGTGGCACTCCTGCGGCATACTTCCCTATTTGCTACCTCAAATCGTATGTGTGGTATTGCAAGCTATGGCTTGTTTGCGAAGCTCCATCACCTGTTTCTCAAGGGCTTCTTTGTCAGGGTCTAAGTCGCATGTGGCACTCCTGCGGCATATTTGCCTATTTGCTACCTCAAATCGTATATTGGCTATTGCAAGGTATGCTTATATTTGCGAAGTCCCCTCTCCTGTTTCTCAAGGGCTTCTTTGTCAGAGTCGATGTCGCATGTGGCACTCCTGCGGCATACTTGAATATTTGCAACCTAAAATCGTGTATTTGGTATTGCAAGCTATGGTTAGTTAGCAGCTCACTCAACTCTTCCTGAAGGGCTTCTTAGTCAGGGTCTAAGTCGCATGTGGCACTCCTGCGGCATACTTGATTATTTGCTACCTCAAATCGTATACTTGGTATAGCAAGCTATGGTTTGTTTCGAAGCTCTATCACCTGTTTCTCTCGGGGTTCTTTTTCAGGGTATAAGTCGCAGGTGGCACTCCTGCGGCATATTTGCCTATTTGCTACCTCAAATCGTATATGTGGTATTGCAAGTTATGGTTATGTTTGCGAAGCTCCCTCACCCGTTTCTGAAGGGCTTCTTTGTCAGGGTCTAAGTCGCATGTGGCACTCCTGCGGCATACTTGCCTATTTGCTACCTCAAATCATATATGTGGTATTGAAAGCTACGGTTTGTTTCCGAAGCTCTCTCACCTGTTTCGCAAGGGCTTCTTTGTCAGGGTCTAAGTCGCATGTGGCACTCCTGTGGCATACTTCCCTATTTGCTACCTCAAATCGTATGTGTGGTATTGCAAGCTATGGCTTGTTTGCGAAGCTCCATCACCTGTTTCTTAAGGGCTTCTTTTTCAGGGTCTAAGTCGCACGAGCCACTCCTGCGGCATATTTGCCTATTTGCTACCTCAAATCGTATATGTGGTATTGCAAGCTATGGTTATGTTTGCGAAGCTCCCTCACCCGTTTCTCAAGGGCTTGTTTGTCAGGGTCTAAGTCGCATGTAGCACTCCTGCGGCATACTTGCCTATTTGCTACCTCAAATCTTATTTGTGGTAATGCAAGCTATGGTTATGTTGGCGAAGCTCCCTCAGCTGTTTCTCAAGGACTTCTTTGTCAGGGTCTAAGTCGCATGTGGCACTCCTGCGGCATACTTGCCTATTTGCTACCTCAAATCGTATATGTGGAACTGCAAGCTATGGTTTGTTTGCGAGGCTCCCTCACCTGTTTCTCAAGGGCTTCTTTGTCACGGTCTAAGTCGCATGTGGCACTCCTGCGGCATACTTGCCTTTTTGCTACCTCAAATCGTATATGTGGCATTGCAAGCTATGGTTAGTTTGCGAAGCTCACTCACCTCTTTCTCAAGGGCTTCTTAGTCAGGGTCTAAGTCGCATGTGGCACTCTTTCTTCTTTCTTTCTTTCTTTTTATTTTGACAGAACTGGTTACAATACAAGACCGAATAACACACATTGGTAAAAAGCACTGCCAAGGTAGACGAGGCAAAAGGCGTTTAATACACGCCTGACGAGGCCTCGTCTCCGGAATATTGCATCAGGACAGACGAGTGGCCGGTCGCGCCAACAACAAGAAAGAATAAGGAGGCAGCAAAACTGTGCAGTTACAAAACAATCAGAAAGATTCGGTACAAGACGCCATTATTAGAAACATCAATCACTAAGCAGGTAGAATACAATGCAAAGGCAATACTCAAGATACAATGGAATACCGTACATAAAAAAAAACACTTAAGAAAAAATCAAACAAATTAAAACAGCATACATCAAAACAGCGCAGTTATGCTTTATCTAGTAAAAAAGTTTTAACTTGTCTCTTAAAACTATTTACTGAGTTGGAGTTACAGACTATTTGAACAATTTCCTGAAACATGTTTAAAAGTGCAGGGATTTGAAAGTCAACCGACTGCTTCCCGTAGGATGTTCTGATCAGGTTTGAAGTAAACAATACATTTCTCAACTCGTAGCCACAGTGAGCACGTTCATATGTTGCGAAAAAGCCTGGTTGATCACGTTTAATTTCGTTGTATATTCTGAGTGCTAGTACTTGGCGAAATACGTTAGTAAATGTAAGAATCTTGTTTTCATAGAAAAAACCTTGAGTATGTTCACGTGCTGATAAGTTTTCAATAAATCGAATCGCTTTCTTCTGCATGATATGAAGCCGTTCAAGATTGCCCTTTGAAGTCGTGCCCCATACCAGTACGCAGCAGTGTAGTCGTGAGTAGATCATTGCATAGTACAACTGTCGCTTGAACCACGTGGGTAAAATGTACCTGAATTTGTTTAGGATACCTAAGGTTTTCGATATATTGGTGCAGATGCTATCGATGTGTGGTGTCCAGTTAAGGTTTTCGTGAAAGATCACGCCTAGAAATTTCTGTTTGCTTACTTGCGTTATCACTTTTTTCTGAAATTCTAGCTTTAGATAACAATCTGCTGCCTTATTTTTGGGTCGAAATATCATGTAGTTTGTTTTTTCTGTGTTCAGGACTAGCTGATTATGATATAACCAGATAGACAATTGTTCAAGCCATGCATTTGCTTCTGTTAATATGCTGGTTAAGTCGGTTCCTTGAAAAAAGATATTTGCGTCATCAGCGTATAAGATAATATCAGGAGTTCGAGGAATACATACAATGTCATTAATATAGAGAAGAAATAAAAGGGGACCTAAGACAGATCCCTGCTGGACACCATACTGTATCAGTTTAGACGTTGATGTGAAGCTATTGATTTTTACAAACTGGTAACGGTTATGTAAGTAACTTTTAATTAAGTCGAGCGTGATTCCACGAATGCCATAGTTACAAAGTTTATTATATAATATATCACGTTTAATCGAGTCGAAAGCTTTCCTAAAATCTAAAAATATGCCTACGGTATACATCTTATTCTCAATATTAGTTATTATTCTTTCTTTGCTGTTCAGCAAGGCAGATTGAACTGTTTTTCCTTTCTGAAAACCATACTGTTGTTTTACTATTATGTCTTTCTTTGATAAGAATTTGTAAAGTCTATTATTTATAACATACTCAGGTATCTTTGAAAAAAAAAGGTAATACAGATATAGGTCTGTAGTTCGCGAGAACATCCTTAGGTCCACCCTTATGTATTGCACAGACGCGGGCAATTTTCATACTGTCTGGGAATATACCATGCCGCATTATGTTGTTGCAAATATGGGAGAGGGGGACGCAAAGAATATCAGATACCGCTTTCACTGGTCGGACAGCAATGTCATCATAACCACAAGCAGAAGAATCTTTCATATTTTTTATCACTCCTTCAATTTCATCTGGTGTGGTTGGCGTCAAAAAAATTGAATCTATTTCAGTATTACTTAGATTTAGGTATGAACTGACCGAGCTGCTGCGAGATGCACCAGCCGTAAGAAAATGATTGTTAAATAGGTTTGCTAGTGACTCACCGGCGTGGCTTGTGCCATCTACGACTAACTCATGGGGTATAGTGTCACTTCTCTGCGAAAGAATTGAATTAAACAAGGTCCATGCCTTTTGAGGGCAGTTGTACACTGCCGTAAACTTGTTCATGTAATACGCTGTGCGAGCTTTCTTTAGTTCACCACTTAACTTATTTCGCAGTTTTTTATATTCTGACAGTTTATTTATATCTTTAGTCTTAATAAACGTGTTGAACAAGTCATTTCGGGCATTTATCTTGTTTAATAAATCGTTTGTGATCCAAGGCTTTCTTGCACGCTTAGGTTTTTTCAGAATTCTTGCAGGGAAAGCATCATAATATTGTTGAGTTACCGCAGTTAGAAAGCAGTTGTATGCATCATTAGGATGTGCAACATTTAAAACATTTTCCCAAGTTAAACTGCTTAAAAGATCACGAAAACGTGTTATTCCAGCTGTACTGACATGTCTACGAGGCGGAGCTTTTTGGTGTGACTGAGGTTGTGATGTTACCGGCAGGAAGCAAAATATTGGCATGTGGTCACTGATGCCTGTTGTCAGAACTCCAGAGCGCACACCATTGTCATGACAGCTTGTCAAACACAAATCAATTAATGTCTGGCTATCTGCAGTCACACGAGTAGGTATGCTAATAACATTTATTAGACCGGTCGAGTGTATTAAATCCTGAAACTTACTGGAACACAAATCAGAGGAAAGCAAATTAATATTAAAATCTCCCAAAATGACTACTGGGCACTTAAAGGATAACAAATGCTCACTAAGGTCTTCGAAAAAATCCAAGAATGCAACCAAGGATCCTGAAGGTGGCCGGTATACAACCGTCACAGCAAACGCTTGACACTTGACTGCAAGGGATTCATAGTTGTCCGTAATAGCAGAGTACTCTTGGATGATACTGTACATATGGCGTTTACTGATGTAGAGCGCCACGCCTCCACCGCGTCGGTTACATCGACCAAGCGATTCATAATTATAGTTATCAAGCTTCACTGCATGCTTTTGATCACTGAACCAAGTTTCCGAAAATGCAAGTACGGTAAATTCATGATTTAACGTTGCCAGGTACGCACAAACGTCAGGATACTTGTCTCGCAAGCTTCTCGCGTTAAGGTGAAAAAACGATGCTGTTTTTTTCAGTGCTTGTGTTTCCTTGACTATGTTGGCGAAAGTGATAGCGCTATGATAACCGCAGTTTGGGGTGTAAGCAGCCATGAAAAAGAAAAAACAGAATCAGAGCGCACGCGCTCTGCTACACCATTTTCGCCAGGTCATCTTCAGTTCTGATCTGGATAGCGCTGTCGCCTTCTTTCTTGCGCACAAGGATTCTGCCATTCTTTTGCCAGACAAACTTATAGGAACGCTCGAGTGCCTTCGATTTTGTCACCCACAGCAATTTTTTGTTCAGAGGAGTTAGATTGTCAAGGAAACGAACGCCGGGAACCTTAGTTACCAGATGTGTCTTTTGCTCGGTCCACTGCTCCTTGGTTGTACGCGAAGAAAAGCGTACCATGATTGCGGGAGTGTTTTCCTCCCTTGCAGGCAGCCTATGTATTGCTTCTACATCTTTCGCGGTTAGCTCTGGGATGTTGAGCTTGCGTGCGACGTTATTTAGTTTCACGAGCAAGTTTTCGCCCTCACTTTTTTCAATACCGTGAACCTCCAAGTTTTGGCGGCGGCTGTATTGGTCAAGGTCATTAAGTTCCCTCCTCAGTTTCTTAACTTCTTCGATCGATGTTTCCGTTTCTACTTTCTGCATTCTCTCTTTCAACTCGGAGATTTCCTGTCCCTGGGTAGTCACCAGTGTAAGTAGGGTATCATACTTAGAGGACAAAAACTCTACTGTTTTTTCAATGTTTTTCACAGTTTCTTTCACAGTCAACAGGTCCTCTATTTTGTCAATAAGTGGTAGGAGCAAGGCAATCCGTTTGTTCATAATAGTCAGCTTAGCTCCCACATCAGCACCTTGCTCAGGCTTCGTTTTCCCGGAGCTCTGACTCCGGAGTTTAGAGGCTTTACAAGTAGGACACAGCCATGTTTTGTCAATCTCTGGTTTGGATTTTACCGCTGCCTCTCCCACTCCCGAGCAATTTCCAGCATGATAGGAGAATCCACACTCCGAACAAGTCAGGACAAGGGAGTCATCCGTGATTGCTTCCTGGCATGCTAAGCAAATATCTTTCTCCATTTAAATAGTAAGGCAAAAGCACAAACAGCAGCAGCGGGAGCAGCAGTATGAAATATCTCAAGCACACAAAAAGAAATTTTTCGATACTAACCTGCAAAGCAGGGGATGAGAAGTTAGCTGTGCGTCGACCAGCCACTGCCTACCGCTGCTGCTGCGTGCAATAATGCCAGGCTTGACGGGGTGTCTCTTCTTATAGCGGCAGTGTGGTGACGTAGTCGCTGATTGTCCGGTAGACTGATGTGCTATTGGACACGGCGGGGGTTCTTCCACGTGATGCTTGATTCAGGCTGTTGATCAGATTCAGATCTGCAAAGCAGGGGATGAGAAGTTAGCTGTGCGTCGACCAGCCACTGCCTACCGCTGCTGCTGCGTGCAATAATGCCAGGCTTGACGGGGTGTCTCTTCTTATAGCGGCAGTGTGGTGACGTAGTCGCTGATTGTCCGGTAGACTGATGTGCTATTGGGCACGGCGGGGGTTCTTCCACGTGATGCTTGATTCAGGCTGTTGATCAGATTCAGATCTGCAAAGCAGGGGATGAGAAGTTAGCTGTGCGTCGACCAGCCACTGCCTACCGCTGCTGCTCCTGCGGCATACTTGATTATTTAATACCTCAAATCGTATATTTGGTTTAGCAAGCTATGGTTTGTTTGCGAAGCTCCCTCACATGTTTCTTAAGTGCTTCTTTGTCAAGGTCTAAGTCGCATGGGGCACATCTGCGGCATACTTGCCTATTTGCTACCTCAAATCGTATATGTGGTATTGCCAGCTATGGTTAGTTTGCGAAGCTCACTCACCTCTTTCTCAAGGGCTTCTTAGTCAGGGTCTAAGTCGCATGTGGCACTCCTGCGGCACACTTGCCTATTTGCTACCTCAAATCGTATTTGCGGTAATGCAAGCTATGGTTATGTTTGCGAAGCTCCCTCACCTGTTTCTCAAGGGCTTCTTTGTCAGAGTCGAAGTCGCATGTGGAACTCCTGCGGCA